>VVHJ01052899.1:11356-35826 GCA_015107715.1 Tylochromis polylepis
GCGAGAGCACACACACACACACACACACACACACACACACACACACACACACACACACACACACACACACACGGAGTTGTACTGGTATCATCAGCATCCTCACAGTGAGTCTTTTTAGGATGGGAATTCCTCTAGGAAGGGAGGTCCTTTAACTCCTGAGAGTAACTTGAGGATTATTTACTGACGGCATGGTAATCAGTCAGTTGTAGTGAAACAGTGCCAAAGAAACAGATTGTAGGAATCCTTATTACAATATAAAGTATCCACAAGGCACTACTTTATCTTCTGTAAATGGAGAAAAAGCAGAATGCCAGATGGAAAAAGACTTTTCTTTTTTTGTCAACTCCATAATTTAATTTCAGCTTTTGTTGCTGCGCTGTCAGTGAATTTATTATGTAACAGTTTTTTGGGGGGGTTTTTGTTTTTGTTTTTTTTTACTCAGCAAACCAAGCTGAGTGTCCCAGCTGGAGAAACTAAAAACATCACCTGCAAGTCAGATACATTGAAATTGTAATCATCAGCCAATTATGCAAAGAACACTCTATACAGGTATTATTATACGTTTGCTATTACATAAATCACTCCAAAGCACTTGTGGTGAACCTGCAGCTCTCACTGGCTTTATGGAGGATTACACTGAATAGTCACTTTAGTTACTTAAAGCTCATCAATTATTTGTCCAGCCTGCATCTTGCTTCACCTCATAGCAAAAAAGGCTTGAAAAATGCCACACACTCTACCAACTCAACACCAAATGGCAGACTTACTTTCAAAACATTAACAGTAAAAGTAATGATGTGTCAGAGTTGTCAAGTTTAAGGTCAGGTTGAATGGTTTGTTGTAATTGGGGTCTAAGACCCAGGAGTGTTGCTTATTTCTTAGGGGAGGTGAGCTTTGAAAGATCAGGGATGACTGTGCTGTCCTGGGCAGAGTGGGAAGGTCACTCCACCACCAGGGACCCAGCAGAGTGTCAAAATTTGTTGGGCTATAATGACCGTGTCGCCACAGGGAGGGTTAAGTAGTCTGTTGTCATGACATGTGAAGAACAAGCCAGTCGGTCTGAGTTATGGGGATGTGGCTCCCTTTGGAGCCTCAAATTGACAAAAACAATTTAACAAAGTTGATAAAGGTACCCGCTGCTAAGCAGTGATGACAGGTTAGAAAAATAATATTAGTTCTTAGGCACAAACTTAGAGTTTTTAGCATGACGATACCAACCTGGAGAGTGCAGAGTGCAGAGACAGCTACTGTCTCAGATGACCTACCCACAGACCACATTAATGTCTCTGGAAGTGCAATCTTCCACCGTGAGCTTACTTGACAAACAGATACAGTGTGTAATTTTATAAGTCAGTCAGGCATAATTTGCTGCTTCCTTCCCTTTTTGTACAAGATAGCGTGCTTGTGACTGAAATTCCCAGAATCCCCTGTCCCTGAATACCTACTTTGCTATGTGGGACACCTGTTGCATTAGTGCTCATTTAATTAACTTGGATGTTCATTTAATGTCAGTTGAAACCAATGTTTCTCACTGGCTAGTTAATCATCCCATGTTGCTCCAGGGTTAGTTTCCTTATGAGGAGTGTTTGCCCCTGTTTTCAATAGATTCACACACGTTTTCCCTTTGCTTCCCACACAGCACCACTGTTTTTCTTTTTTTAACCTCAGTATTGTGCATCAACGAAAGATTAAATTTAATTCACATCCTCGCTGGTTTCTCTCATCAAAGAGCATCACTGGCATGATGTTGCTAGAATGGCAGGTTGTGGCTTGTGCTGTCACATTAGCCATGTTGTCAGAAGCACATTTTTCACACACAAGGGAGGGACTCGCGCTACCACAGCTTTATTTGCCATCCAGCTGGTGATTATGCTAAGTTGCTAAAAATTTCTAGCCACACACACACAGACACACACACACCGGGGAAAGACAAACTTCCCCTGGAATCCCGGCGCAATCGAGCGTAGAAAGAAGATTGAGCATGTAATTCAGCTCATGTGGCAATGGCTGCATCGTTGGCCAAGTTCATTTAATTAGTGGCACCAGTGGATGAAGGAGAGAGTAACGAATTTGAATTTTAGACACTTTGGCTACAGCAAAGTAATCAGTGAAATGTATTCATTTCTTGGGATTTCACTGCAACAGTTAATCTAAAATGTTCAGGGTTTTATACACAGGAGGCTGAATGAATAAACTAATGTATTATGCCTTTCTTTCTTTCTTTCTTGTGTCTTTCTTTTTTGTCACCGCAGGGCCTCAGAAGATTTTCAAAGTCACCAAGGCTTCCCCATGTGAGTTCAGTGCAAATTCAGTATCCTTCCAGTCAGGTTTCACATTTTCAGACTTCCTTAACATACTTGTAAGTTATAATAAATATACAACGGCTGGTATCGAATTTTAATCTACAGCTGGCAGGGCTTTGGCACAGCTGTTGTCATTACCTGTGCTGTGCATTTTTGAGATTTCATCCGCCCTTTTTTTCTGGAACTTACTGTAATGCTGGTGAGTACTTTAGGGGGACTTGTGTAAGGACTTCCCCTACATGAAAGCAGCACAGTCTCTCGAGCTGGCTCACTAACTGGGTCAACAGCTCCTTTAATGGGAACTCTTGAGCTACTTTGCTCACTGTGTACTGAACTTATCAATCTGCTTTATTGCTGTATCATTAAAACACTATTTACAGCATTCACTTTATCTGTTTTAAACGGCTGTGTAATACAGTTCTGTTGGCAGAAGTGTGTAGAGCAAACATTTCTAACATTATTAAATTACTGATGGACATACCATCAACTGTAAATACATAATTGTCCTCATCAGCAGCTTTAAACCATATTAGATGTTTTAAAGTTGACAGATAGTTTGAGTAGAACAGTTTTTAGAATTTCCAAAATATATTTTAGTTCTGTTTTATTTTTTTCATTAAAAAAAAGATCAAACAAAACATTGTCTTTGGTTTTTGTTCTGCAAAAATAAATAAATAAATACCTAATCTGTGTTTTTACAAAACACATAAGAGCTGAATCTCGAGTCTGGATCTGACTTTAACCTTGCTTTAATTTAATATGGATTTTTCAAGATATGCACATTTGTTATCTATATTACATACAGTATAAGTTTTTTTCTGTCACTGAGAAAAAAAATTCTTATGGGACTGAAAACATTTTTTTTCCCATTCGAAAGTTAAAATTTCTAGTTATTATCTCAAAAGCTGGTAATGTGAAATTTCAAGATTTTTGTCAATTTTTAGTTATTTTCTAACCCAGACCCAGACTCTTACCCTAAGCCCTAAACCTACCCCTAAGGTCAAGTTATTGACTCAAAATTTCGAGAAAATAACTTGAAATTTTGACTCACAAGTGGCAGATTTTTCTTTTTCCAGTTGCAAAAATAAGCTCCTATAATCTTGCAATAGTGAAGAAGCCTTCCAAATATTCATGGATCCAGATCCAGATGTGACTCAAAGAGTTTACCAGTTAACTAAGTCAAGCCAAAGCCTCATTTCAGGTAAAATTATAATGCAAATCCAAATAAACCATCCAAAAGCAAATAGGTCTTCTTACTGATCTTGCCAAAAAGCAGACAAACCAAATCAATCCTACAACCTCCCTGGCAGAGCTAACTACCATCACTTTACTGTTTTTATTTTATTATTTTGAGAGTGTATAGTTTAGTTGCTATCTCTCCATACTGTATTTTCTTTTTGTGCAGGAATCCAGGCTTCCTTCTATCGTGGAAACCAAGAGTGATGACCTTGATGACTCCTTCCACCTCTCTCCAGCCACACGCTCCCGCCGCAACCTCCTGCTGCCCAACTTCACCAGCCCCGTTCGCCGCACCTCCCTCGGGAACCTCCTGGGGGATGAGTTGCGGCAGTTCAACGCCCTGCGGCACTGCCGTTCACCAAACCTTAGCCGTAGCTTCCTCGGACAGAGCTCCCCTCAGCCACCTTCGAAAAAAGAGCACATGACTCCTGTGTCAGCCCCGAGCATGGCCTCGACCGCAACTGAGGGAGAGTCAGGAGCTGAGCAAAAGCCTACAAAGCTGCTCATTCCAACTGTCACTTGTTTTGGGCCACCAGATCTTAGTCCCAGGTATTAGTCATATTTAATTTCAGTCCTCAAGTAGAAAATAAGTAAAAACCTAAAAGCTAAATTAATATCATACAATATGTACTAGGGTAACTAAAATGTGTACTTTATGTTGACATTGACTGTTCTATTCATGTTTTGATGGTACATACGGAGCATGACGGTGTTTTTCCTTCTTGTTAAAAGTAGGGGTTTCAGCCTTTCCAGCCACACAAATGTTTATATAGTCACCTTGATTTTAATACAATCATAGTCTCTCCAAGAGCATCTGAATGAGGCGTTGCAGTAATGGTCTGAGTAGAAAGCTGCAGATGGAGTGTATTTGCATTGCATATTTCAACAGATGTTACTGCATTTCATAACCATCACACCTTATACTCCTGATCCAGCTATCTGTATTCATAATGCATCCCTAAGTCATCCAGTAAGTTCTAGATATGGGTAAGTGCTGGTTCACAGAGCTCAGGTGTCCGCCCCTCCAGACTTGAGCTGCTGTCTTCATGTTCAAACCCACATGGGCATCTGCCAGCAGCAGCTCTCATAGCACGTCGCTCGGTCATCTCTTGGCTCCAGTGATAATTGAAAAAGCTCTACTGTTACATTAACTCCGGTCTCCCTCCTCTTCACCCCTCTCGCCAGGGTTGTAGATGGCATCGAAGACAACGGGAGTACGTTCCATTTCAACGTGGAGCACAGCGGGCCTAATGCCAGCTCAGAGAGCAGCAGCACCCAAGGTAAGTCAAACCACCCACGAGCTGCTAGGGTCACCTGGGTGCCAGATGGCTGGAGGTAAACTCACGAGTTCAAATAGTGGATACCACAAGGCAGGTCTGCCTCCTTTAAGGGAAATATGAGAGCGCAGCAGAATGAAATGACAGCCAGGTGTCCACAGAGTCAGAGAACATGTTAAAGGACAACTGAGGTCAAAGCAGGGCTCTGGCCATCTGACCTCAGTCTCCACGCATGGTTGCTTTCCTCCTAGGATTACTATCAGCTTCAGTTCAGTAGAGATTCAGCTAATTTGCTTATTAAAGGGAGTGCTTTGGTAGCATAGTCTTGCACCTCACACGGGATTGCCTATCTCTTTAGCTCCTCTCTGGCGATCTCCAGTTTCTGTTTTGATTGCAGACAGTTATTCCTGTCTGCCTACTATCATCATCTTCTTGCTTGTGGACACTATCATACTAGACCAAGGTTATATAGAAAACCAAAGCCCTTTATATGAAGACTGCTAAACCAGGATAAAGTTAAGCACTATGTAATACAATGCAATGTGCAGCTGTATCAGATTGCATAATATAAAAAGGTGTTCCAAATATGTGTTGCATTATGCACGCCAGCAGAACAGCACATTAAACTCTCTATACACCTCACTAAACTGCTGTTACAATTGACACATCCCACCCACCTCAGACAGATACTGTACCAGTATATTAATGCATGTATAATTTGTGAATTTTCTATATTTGTGTAAAACTATAACCTAAAACATCATCATTTTTTTGTCTTTTCTTTTTTACAACTTTCAAAGCAGAAAAAGAGGACTAAATTAAATGGGGGAAAAATCCTTGGTCTTTTCTTCTTTTTTTTTTTAGCCTGTATACCTGTTGACGGGGAAAGTGTGTGAACCTCTAGGTTTAGTTGGAAATTTGCACATGAAATTAGAGTGAGGTGCTTTCAGTTAGTGGGATGACAATCATGACTGGACTCCCTGTTAGAATTTAAAAACAAAAAAGAGAGATTTAGAGCTCTGTCCTCCCCGGTGTTTCAGTCTTGACATGGGACCAACGAGGAGCGACTGGTCAGTCGAGTCAAGATCTTTGTACAAACAGAGAAAATTGGAGAGCACTGCTATGTGCACATAGTCAACCAGCTGAGAACACTTGAAGTATGTAATCGCTCACAGAGGAACCAGGGGTAACATCTAAGTAGCTGAAGTCCCTTCTAATAATGATGTTCATGTTTATGAGCCCACCATCAGGAGAACAGTGAACAACAATGGTGCGCATGCAAGACTGCAAGGAAAGAGAACAAGGCTGTCTGTCTGCACCACAAAGCTCTTTGAAACTATGTTTTGTGGATGAAAGAGAAACTTAAATTTCCTCCAGGTAGATTCCTTATTTTTGTCCATCATAAAAAAAAAAATGTTTCTATTTTGGGGATTTAAGTGAAATTTGGATGATGTTTTATTTATAGAGAAATTTAAACATACATAGTTACATATACATGTATAACTTCCATATACATACTGGGGTCATGCAACATAATTTTGCTTTATATTAAAATTGATAAATCCTTCTGGGAGCTAAAACTCCTCCTATTTTTCTTTTCCTCATTTCTCCAGACACCACACAAAATAATCCTGCTCTGCTCCTGGAGACGGAGGAGGTCAGGCAGAGCATCAGTCAACTCAACCTTCAGGTGAGCTACAGCCCCTTAGCCCGAATTAAAATTGATAGCACTGAGGATAATGTAGCCCTGAGTGTGAATTCTCACAGATCCAGAGCAGTTTGCTCTGTGCACTCCCTCTCATTATCGTACATTCTGTCTTTGGTAGTGACTGAAAATTAAACACAGGAATCATTAAGAAACAAAATCCATCTTATCTTATGTTGTATGTAAAAAGCAAAAATTATAGAATCACAAGCTTTACTTTTTTCTGTTACAGAGATAAATTTCTAGCATCTCATCGACTATCGGTCTGCTTGGTGTATTTAAAGGAAAAATATAAAGTGAGATGAAGTGGACTTGATGTCGGCCTACACTTCAGTCTTCCCTTGCTCTCTTAATCTGAATGTAAATAGAGCGAAAGCAGGTGCAGCAGGAGTATCCAGATGGGTGCTGTCTGAAGTCAATATTAATTAATCAGCAGGGCACTTCTGCAATGCAGAGGATGGCTGGTAGTGCTGACTCGACAATCTAAAAAATAGTTGACAACCTCTTTCTACTTGTGGCCCTTCTGGCTCCCCTCTCCATTTTGTACATCCTTAGCTTTCTGTCTACTTTATTCCCTGCTAGGGTCACTTACCTGCTCTTCCTCCTTGATTTCACAAGTGTTTTAGAAGACATCTCGTCAAGAGAGGATTTCAACTATTTTATTTCCTTTGGAAGGTCATCAGAAAGTTATAGCTGGACATCACCCTGAGAGTAAACTTTAAAGAGAGAAGCTGATTAATTTATTAATCTGCTAGGGACTGGCAGCGATAGAACCTTATCATTGGTACCTTAATGTTTCCCCTGAAAATTTTACTACATTGAATATGTTGCAATTCTTTAAATGTCACATGTAAACTTTAAGTGCTCTCTACACAGATGGGCACGTTAAACCAGGAAGTCTCTGAGCTCACCAAGAGCCTGCACCACATGATGCACATCCTCCAGGCTCATGTATCTTTTCATCACTACAATGCCTCTTTCCCCTCCCATCCGTGTGGTGTCCAAATGGCGTCCAACTCTCCCAGAGCCTCAAGCAGTGGCATGCCTTTTAATCATGGTTCAACCTTCCACCTCCATAACATTCCCGGGAGCCACTATTCCCACCAAAGTGCCCCAGCTGCTGGCCGCTGGAGCTGCAGTGGAACTGCTGAAACCCCAACAGAGAGCCACCAGCAGCCTCAGTCCTGTAGTCCGCCTGCTAACCCCCGTCCGACACGCTCTGCAAAATCTTCTCCTAAATCTGTCCCGTGTCATAGCTCTGAGAGCATGACTACACATCTGTGGACCAGCCCATCACTTCTTAGCATCAGCCCAGGCTTCCATGGAGGAAGTCCAGGCCTTCCACCTCATGCTGGACATGAAGACAACAGACCCCTTGGTGCTAGCTCGACCACCATCAGTCAGTCCCAGCCCACTTTGTGCCTGCAGCCTCCCAGTGATAGTGATGAATACTCTTGCCTTTTGTCCAGTTTCCCTACAGGAATGTCCACACACAGCCTGCTGGACACATCGCCCAGTTCTTACGCCAACCTTAATCCTTTAAAAGATTCAAATGAGGCCATGTGTGTCCTGATGTCCACCCCGCCATCTCCCCCTCTGATCCAGGACACCTCAATCTTCCAAATTAAGGATTCAAACTCCTCTCTCCACCCTGTCTCCTCCTCTCCACCCACATTACCATGCCAGCCTTTTGGCAGTTCTGTGGATTCAGGATCATTACAATCTGATGTTATTGAGCCCCATCTCCCACTAGGTGACCCATCTGCGGTGGAGCACACCAGTCTGGAATGCCTACTGGGGAACACAGGCTCTTTGGAAAGCAGGGACAGTGGAAGTGCATCTTCACGAAGGTCCAGCATCGGTGTTCAGACTCAGAGCACAGAGCAGTCGTGGTGTCTGGACCTCACGGATTAATCTGTCCACATTTCAGCAGCAGACAAAGCAGAACCGAACACGAAATTTCTAACATGCAACTTCTTCATGCAACAGTGTTTTCTGAGACTCTGGCAGAGACTGTCAATGTGTGCTCTGTTTCCCCACCTTTTACTTCCCATGCTCCCTTATTACTCAAACTCCACGCAATTTACACTATTTCTATGCAAAAGCATGTATTTTGTGCTTTATTTTGGCTTTACTGAAGTGTGTCTAAAAAAGAAAAAGCTCACGACAGTGGGTTCCAGTATATATATTGTATATTTTTTCCAACATCTTCAGAGCAACTTGCAGTTGATAATACCTGTTACCTCCTTGCATGGTAAAGTAATTTATTCTTTTTCCTAAGGAAAAGGTTTCCAAATTAATGTGTAAGCATTCTACATGACAACCAGTTGATTGTGTACACAGGCGCTGTATTTACGTGGCAGACAGGTCAGAATGATTTGCTGTTTTAAGAATACAGAGGAATAAAAATGAGACATGCCTCACTTTGCATGTAGGAAGTAGAGTATGTGCATCACACGGCGTAGATTGTTTATTGTTTTTAATTGAATGTCTTTCTCAGTTCGGCCTTCTTTTTTTGTGAATATTTGGACAATAAGTATCTAATATCTAAACTCCACCAACCGGTACACAGTACTTACTTATGAGCTCAGTTATAATTATGTTAGTATCTCCTTTTAAAGCAGTCTTAAAACTCCTTCAAAATTTCCTATTTTTCCTCACTAAAGCGTTAAATAGAGCAAAACAATGCAAAAGAAAAAAAATCTTCCTCAAGCATTTACAATAAACACACCATAGCTGCTCATAATTTAAACATAAATAAACAGATTTAGCTTTGCAGAAAACAATAAAGTGGGTCCCATTAAATATTTAAACTGGTCTTCATTTACGAAATATAAATGCCTCCGAGGGACAAAAAGATGAACTTATGACACTTATAGAATATTCAGAGTATTCAGGAACTTTTTGAATGATTTCTCTCTGGCTGACAAAATAAATATGCAGAAAATGTGCAACTGTCTCCTTTGCTGTTGTGTCACACTTACCACTGTTTATGCAAATGATACTTCAGAGACGGAAAACATGTCAGAATAACCAGCATACTGTGTGCTATATGTGACTGCTTAGTTGCAATAAGCCATCAGCAGTCAGGAGACCGGCATAAGCTTTGCTTTTGGAAGGAAAATTGGAATTATTTAAGGAGAAAATACAGTTAGCAGTTATTTGTGTCAAAGCTTGAGAAAAAAGAAAAAGACAGAAACTGGATTATTTTTCACTGAGGCAAAGCTCTGAATTTTCTTGGATTTGGATTACGATGCTTTGCTGTTATTTGACAGGTTATTTGTGGTTTTCAGATCTCATGGTATTGCATACATATATCAGTATAAAGACTTTTATATGCCAAGAAAAGTCGTGTTTTTGCGGTTTTCTTCAAACGTTTCCTGTTTAGTTATTAAGTGATTAGTACTGATACTTTACCTGAAAAAGACCAAAACTCACAATTAATAGACCTCCCTGTATTTGTTTAGTTTATTTTATTATTAGTCTGGAAATTTGATGATTGTCTTGTCTGATTATTTCTTAATAATTAAGTTAAATTTGCACCCCCGAGTTTAACAAAATGAGACACAAGAGGGCTGCAGCAATACAGCTTTGAAATAAACAGCTTCATGTTTGATAACTTTGAAGGAAGGATTAAAGAGGAAAAAACTTGTTTTTTAAAAAAAACGAATGTGTCCACAAATTAATAAAATTTCAGACGAGCACAGAAGAACACAAAGTCAGCACCGTGCTTTCTTAAAAGAAGAGGATTTGAAGCTGCCGTGTGTCTCATTAGGGCCTTTGAATGCGGGGGGTTTTTGGTGAGCGCTGGTTTATCCTCATCCTTACTCGCCACTCAATCTGATTATATAAGTGAATGTACAATAATTGTATTTGTCGAAAGGGGAGCTGTTGATGAAACTTCCCAGACAAGAAAATAAGTAAAAACAATCCTCTTTGCTGATTGGAACAGAGTAACACTTCATATCTACATTTTAATGTAAATTTTATTCAAGATGCTTCACTGTTTCATTTGGCCCTAAGGTACTCACATAAGTAAATGCCACAAGCGTTCATGATTCATCTTTATTTAAGTTTGTCTCATGTTTGCAGGTTCGACATGAGCACTTTCTAACAGACGCAAAGGTTGTTTAACAGGAAAATCTGTTGGAAAACATCGGAATACAACATAATTCCTTCAACAGCATATTGTGCATTCCCTGTAAGTTGTGTCAGTTTGTGTTTTCCTAGAACCCACCATGTTGGCCTTGATGTGTCACCCAGATGAGGAAAAACCAGATGAAGACATTCAAGGTAATATTACACTGACCATGCAACAGCAATGCAACAATTACACAACAGGTCAGGAGAATTGGCTGATTGTCCTTTATACGTGTCCTCAAATCATGTTGTTATTTCAACTTTGCCAAAATCAAAGTCATGTCAAAGTTGTTGTTTTTTTTTTACATTTCTTCCCAGTTCTACATTAACACTTCATGATTATTTTTAAAACACTTTTTTGTTATTTTTCAGTGTTTTTTATTAGTATTGTAAGCTTGAAAGATTTGTTTTTCAGACATTTTTCATCTGTTTGTTTATGTTGTAAAACAGCTTCTCTGATTGTTTACTGGAAATCTTCAGGGACACACTGACCTGAAAATGTCCCCTATTGCACTCTGGTATGTCCAAGATCAATAACGAATCTTCAAACTAAATAATTTTCTATATTTAAAGAGATGTTATCATGTTCTTTATAGCCTGTTACAATTTTCTCACCTATTTATTTATGGTGTTGGTCCAAATTGGCTGATTGTCCTTTATACGTGTCCTCAAATCATGTTGTTATTTGGCACTACATATGCTGCTTTTACAAACAGAACAATTGGTGTGCAAATATATTTGCACATTCTCTTGATGAGTCAAGTGGTGTCACAGTGTGTTTTTGAAGCATCACAGTCTGATCTTGATATTTCACTCTGTGTTTGTGCAAAAACCCACATGAAGTTTTGAGTTAATGATACACTGGATTTGCATCAATTGCACAACAAGACCAAATAAAAAAGGAGGATGGAAACCCAGCTGACACACATTTGAGGAATCACTCTCCAGAAGGATCATTCATCAGGTGGGATGTGTTTGCCCCTCAATATGTGGATTAAGGAGGAGCTTAAAGAGTTTGAACTTCTCACATTTATTCCTTTTTTTCATACAGAGATTGGTGCAGTGAGGTGAGACATCGTGAAGACATGAAGACTGTGATTGTTGCTGTTTTGGTTTTGCTGGTCGTCAGCCAGAGTGAGTTGAGCTGCAGCCTGTTTTATATATGCATCATTTTCCATATTTGTCAGTGAGGCACATTTGGGAAACTCTGCAAATGTTACAGCAGTGCAGATTTAGATTTTTTTTTCTATGTAATTTAAATTATTGGCTGTGAAAATGCTTTGTTACAGTGATTAAACCTGATTTGTTTCTTTTTCCAGGTGAAGCTCTGAAGTGTTACTGTGGAGGTCTGCGGCAGTGTTTAACCTCTGTGGAGACCTGCTATGGCTTGAACAATGTCTGCGCCAGTGTCATCATTTATGCAGGATCTAGTAAGTAAAAATCCTCATTTGGTTTACAGTGCAGAAAAAAAAGAAAAAATTAAATCAGTTACAGTAGATGATTTCATACCACCTTGTTTTCCTTGTTTCCACAGCTCCCAGATATTTCAAAGGTTGCATGAAGTCAAATGACTGCAGGATAATGAATCAGCCCGGTGTATCATCTGCCACTTGCTGCTCAACTGATCTGTGCAACAGATAAATCACTATCAAACACAATATTTTCCAGTGAATAAATAATCCACTACCATATATTGTGTAATACAATTTTCACAATAAAATCAACTAATTATATATTTACACTCTTTTAAGGTCATTTTTTCCATTTTTGTGATGACTTTCAATAACTGCAAATCCTTTAGTTTGGTGTTCTTTAAAATACATTGCTTCACTTTGTTATAATACAGCTATAATTCAGGGGGGAAAAGCAAGCATAGTCAGACAATAACTGACATTTTCTGCTAAACAAAATACTATAACAAATATATATCTTTGAGTGTGTTCTAAATCCCTGAGAATGTCATTTACTTTCCAATTGCACCACCATGTGGCATTTAACCATGTGTTGTTTCTGCTTGAAGATGATCTTTGTTACTGAAGTATCACACAAAAAATGCTTTTGTTTCTCAAAATGGGTTTTGGAATGACCGAGTCAAAGTCTAGACTTAAATGAATTGATTTGGCATGATCTTAAACAGGCCATTCATGTTCAAGAACACTCCAGTGTGGCTGAATTAAAACAATTCTGCAAAGAAGAGTTGGCCAAAATTTCTCTACAGAGTTGTGAAAGTCATTACCAGTTATTGCAAAAGGTTGATTGCAATTCGTGCTGCCAAGGGTGACACAACCAGTTATTAGGTTTACATGACAACTACCTTTTTCCACACAGGGTCAGCTAGGGTTGAATAGTTTTTTGTAAACTCAGGTTTTTGTGAATCAGGTTATTTTCTTGTGTAATATTAAAATTTGTTTGTTGATCTGAAACATGTAAGTGTGATAAATATGCAAGAGAGAGAGAGAGAGAGCGAGAGAGAGCGATCTGGAAGGACCATACTTTTTGAAAGCACAGTAACACATTTGACAAGATATTTGTTTTCCCCCAGTCACGTTTCTTAGAAGAAGAAAATATTTGATTGTGTAAATAGGTCTGAAAATATAAATAGAATTAATTAATTAATTAATTAGCTACACAAATGGGTTTTTTAAAATCACATGAATCTAATTTTATTTTTAGCTTATTAAACATCCAGAAAGTACGGAAGAGGATTAGGGACACTGGGGTGGGCACGTCTTTTTTTTTCTTTTTCGAGAATTCTGAGAAAGAAGTCAGGATTTTGATTTTAATCTCAGAATTCTCGAAAAGAAAAAGACGTGCCCACTTTTTTCCCCCAGTGGCCCTAATCCTCTTCCGTAAGAAAGACATAATAATAATAATAATAATAATAATAATAATGTCGTTAATTAACTTATGAAAGGTTGGATCAAATCTTTTTTGGATCATGAGTTTTTGAATTTAAAACTTTCTTGCAAATTACCCAAGTACTGCGAAGTAATCTTCCTCTAAAAGTCATTACAAGTATTTCTGTCATTGATCATTTTAAAAATAGTACAGCACTGAGGTAGCTCCTGCTGACGTTCTGCAATCCCCCTATTTGATTGGCTGTGACGTCCATCACATGACAGGCGAATCCAGGAAGTATTTTTATTACTCAAGGCGGAAGCATATAGTCCACAGAAGCTGGAAGTCTTTTAGTGGAACGGGAGAAAACGCTGTTACCGAGAAATAACATCGTTATAAGTCACTCTACACACGGTACAGCGATTCTTGTTTTTCGTTGTCGGTAAGAAACCCAAAACTTCCTGTTAGCTGATTAGCATTATGAACTGATTTGATCGTCGTTGATACAGACGAGCTTTAGCTTCGGAGCTAACTGTCTGACTGATGGTGTTTTTGTCCGTTCAGACGGACAAAGTTAAAAGACCAGCGGGTTCACCCGGTGCTTTTGGACTTTTAACTACAAATACGCACACTTATATTGTTTGTTAGTGTCCTGTTGACTATAGAAGCATTTCAGCTTGTGGGACAGCATTAAAAACAGGATGGAGCTGTTTCTAGGTTGTTTTAGCATAACTCGTCAGCTGTTACTAACATGCCAGACTTGGTCTTTCAGGCCGATATCGATATCAGTGTTTGCGAGTTCAAGGCTGTGTGTGGTGCCCTTTTCCATTTTATCATTTAAGTGTTTTTTTTTACCAAGCAACATTTGCTGCCGTTAACAAATAATTTCAGATAACTGTGACGGAGACCTGCTCAGCTGTACTTTCAGCAGTTAAAAAAGTGAAGCAGCCTGCATGTAGCTCTATGATTATGAACTTCACATTTCAGGGACTGATGTGAATCTGTTGTGTCAATTCGGCTTTGTTTGATAGAAGAGCTGACAGGCTTTATAACAAAAGTAATAATAACTTATATGATGAAGACTGCGTTGTTTTCACGCTAAAGAGGGGGGATAAACAAACGTTAGTTGAGCAGAGTTATGAGTTGTGAGAAAACAAGTGTTATCTACAGGCTTCCGTAAAAGTCAGTCACTTATAGATATGTGCTCCTAAAATGTGCTAAAAAGGTTCAGTTTATTTTATTTATTTATTTTTTTCAGGCTAGCCTGGATCACCCCTGTTTTTGCCACCCGGAGTGTGATTTCTGACCTTGCTCACAGTCGGTGCGTGGACTTCCAAGCCTTCCCAAACTCCCAGTATTTAGTTTGTTCCCTAACAGTCTCTGTCAATGGCTGGACGTGGTGGTGGAGGAGCGAGCAGGCCTAATGGTGCTGCAGCAGCAAATAAAATCTGCCAATTCAAGCTGGTCCTGCTGGGGGAGTCAGCGGTGGGGAAGTCGAGCTTAGTGCTGCGTTTTGTCAAAGGGCAGTTCCACGAATTCCAGGAGAGCACCATTGGAGGTGAGAAACATGTTTCTAAATGAACAAAATTGATTTTGTTTGGAAGCTGTGGGTGTCTCTATAGGTAGATTATGTTGCTGTTTTAGGCTAGGTGAATATTGTTTGAAATTTAGGAATCTTAGTGCTGTATCAGTTTTGATAACTCATGGGAGTTAACAAGTGTTCTCAAATGTTAAATGTCATCTAAAAACAAGCATCTGTACAAGAGCTTTCTCTAATTAACATTGCTGAAATTTGATGAAACATTTGAAATGTTTCATCAAGATAAAAACTGTTCACCTAAAGAACAAGCATTTACTGGCCAGTATGTTGCTAGTACCAAGTTGGGCCTCCTTTTACCTTCAGAACTGTCTTAATTTTTCCTGGCATAGATTCAACTAGGTGCTGAAAACATTCCTCAGAGATTTTGACCCATATTGGCATGATACTGTCACACAGTTGATGCATATTTCTCAGCTGCATATCTGTGATGCAAACCCCCTGTTCAGCCACATCCAGAAGGTGCCCTGTTGGATTCAGCTCTTGTGACTGTGGAGACCATTTAAGTACAGGGAACTGATCGTCAGGTTGAAGAAACCAGTTTGAGACACAGTGGTCATAAAGGCATGACGTGGACATGGCCAGCAGTAATACCTGAAGAGCCCAGAGTGTGTAAAGAAGATATCCCCCACACCATTATCACACCAGCAGCATCCTGGACCATTGATACAAAGCAGGATGGATCCATGTTTTCATATTGCTTACACCAAATTCTGACCCTACTAAATGAATGTTGTAGCAGAAATTGGGACTCATCAGACCAGGCAACATTTTTCCAGTTGTCTTTTTTCTTGTGGTGAATCCATTCAAATTGTAGACTTAGTTTCCTCACAGGAGTGGTAGCCAGTGTAATCTCCTGCTACTGTACTCTATCCACTTCAAGGTTCAACATAACATGCATTCTCCTCTGACCTGTCATCATCAAGACATTTTCTGCTACTTAGTGGAAATTTTCTCTTTTTCAGACCATTCTCTGCAAACCCATTATGCAGGAAAATGCCAGTAGATCAGCAATTTCTGAAATATTTAGACCAGGCTGTTTTGCACCAACATCCATGCTGATTAGATATAACAAGTGGTTGAATAGGTGTACTCAATACAGTGGCCAGTAAGTGTAGACATGCAAAGTGTCTCATTTAACTCCCTGAATCAGTGTCATTTCAGCAGGTCTGACAGGCACAGATTTGTACATCTATAGATGTGGCATTTAGAATTATATGAATTTGTGTTCAAGCTAATCTGAAGTGATGCAATGCCTCCTAACTTACCTTCAGATCAGATGTGAACAGGATCTTCTTCCAGGAAGATCAAGTGTTTCATTTATTTATTGTCTATGTTGTCCTTCATTCTGCAGCTGCTTTCCTCACTCAGACTGTCTGTCTCGATGACACCACTGTGAAGTTTGAGATCTGGGACACAGCGGGTCAGGAGCGCTACCACAGCCTGGCTCCAATGTACTACAGAGGGGCTCAAGCAGCCATCGTGGTCTATGACATTACCAACACAGTAGGTTTCACACACAGGGTAACAGTTGCTTGCAGATACTGCTTTGTTTCATTCATTTGTTTAATTGTTTTGTTGCTCCCAAAAGTGGAAGAATGCAAAAAATGCTGATAATCAGTGATCATTTTGAAACGATCACTGAAAAAATAGTTAAAATTGATAAGGTGTGTGTTGGGTTTTACTGAAGGATTCAAGATTCTCACTTATTTTTGGTTCTTTTTTTCTTTTGCAATCAACCTATAATGTCTTTCAAGTCTAAGGTTTTACAAAAAAAAAAATCATCTGGTCCTTAGCAGGTTCTAAAATTATTTACATACAACCTCAGATGAAGAGCAAAACATGATACATAACACTTTGTTTATTTATTTAACAAAAACTAAGCCAAAATTAAGAAGCAATGTGTGAAAAACTAAGTACATCCGTACTGTTTCCATAGGAAATAAGAGTGTAAATCGTGGCACTTTATTTGATCATTAGTAAGTGTGAGCACCCCTGGAGCATTTGGGTGCATGTTCACAATGCCAAGGGGGAAAGACACCAGCAATGATTTTAGAGGGTCATAATGTCATTTACAAACGAAATGAAATTCATTATTCTCAGTAAAACTATTATTCACATGTGGAAAACATTAAACAGAGTTTCTGATCTTCCAGCAAATGCACAGTGCACTGAACAAACCACAAGATTTGTGGAATAATGTCCTTTGAATAGATAAAACCAAAGTGGAGATGCTTGTCCATAATGCACAGCACCACTTTTGTGAAAACCAAACACAGCATATCTGCAGAAACATCTCATACCAAGTGAGAGCACAGGGGTGGAGGGGTGGGGATTTGGGCTTTTTGCAGCCACAGGAGCTGGACACCTTGCGGTTCTTTATTCAACTATGATCTCATCTGTATACCAAATTATTCTAGAGACAAATGTGAGGCCATCTGTCCGACAGCTAAAACTCAGCTAAAATTGGGTCATGCAACAAGACAGTGATCCCAAGCACAGCAGCAAATCTACAATAATGATGTCTGGAAAAAGAAAAGAACCCAGATGCTGCGATGGCCCAGTCAGAGTCCAGATCTCAACCTGGTTGAATGCTGTGGTAGGAGCTTAAAAGAGCGGTGCAGAAGCAAATGCTCGCACATCTCAGTGAACTGAAGCATTGAAGAGTGGGCCAGAATTCCTCCACAGTGATGTGAGAGACTGATACCATCATACAGAAAATGAGATGTGCTTAATTTTTCCCACACTGCTTCTATATTTTGGTTTAATTTTTGTTAAATAAATAATAACACTGTGTAACATGTTATGTGTTGTTTCTCATCTGAAGTTGTATTTACCTAATATTTAAGATGTTATGTTTTTATGTTTTTACATACATGACAAAGGGTGGACTTTCTTTTTCACATGACTCAGTGTAGGTTAATTTTAAACATATGCGCGCGTGTGTATGTGTGTTCTCAGGCTTGTGGGCTTTTTGAGGTCACATCAGCTATACTAGTATGAAAGTAAAAAAAGAAAACATGTTTGACCAACATTAAAGATAGATGTAGTGATAAATACTTTGGGGAAATGCAAATTAGGTTTGTTGGTTTTTCAGGACACTTTTGACCGTGCAAAAAATTGGGTGAAGGAGCTTCAAAGGCAGGCCAGTCCCAACATAGTGATCGCTCTGGCTGGCAACAAAGCGGACATCGCAAACAAGAGAGCTGTAGAGCTTCAGGTATAAAGATGCATACAGAGGACTTAATATAACAGAAAAAAAATCTGATATTTAGAGGCTTAATTTGACATTGTTGATAAACTTTCATATCTAAATCATGTTCTCAGGAGGCACAAACCTATGCCGACGACAACAGTCTGCTTTTCATGGAGACCTCAGCCAAGACTGCTATGAATGTCAATGAAATTTTCATGGCTATAGGTAAGTAATGCATTTAGTCACATATTCCAGTTAACGAATTTGGAATTACAAATTAACCTAACATACATGATAGAGATTTTTTTTCCTTTGTGGGTTTTTTTTTAAACTCTATTGGTTTATTGTCACCTTTTGGTGCTGTTTTGGTGTTTTGTAGCTTTATTTTGAAATATCTGTTCCCCTGTCCCCGTAGCAAAGAAGCTACCGAAGAGCGAGCCCCAGGGTGGAGCTGGACAAGGTGGGCGGACAAGGACAGGAGTGGATCTAGAACAAACTAACCCTCAGGGCGGCAGCAGCCGGTGCTGCGGCGGCAACTAGGAAGCATGAAACAACGAACTTGGTGAACGAGCCCTGAACATCATTTTAAGGACAGCATGTAGCAAAAAGCCAGAGAGGCAGGAGAGGGCAGAACCACTCGCCACTTCCACACTGAGATTACAGATGAGATTATCTGCATCCCCTTTGATTAAAGGAACTTTTGTAAAGAAAATCATAAGCTAGAGGGAATTCCCAAGATCCCTCACTACTTTTTCTCTGTCTTTCCTTTCTGTGTCTGTCCGCCTCCTTGTTGATCTTTAGCCTCTCTGATGATCAAATGCTGTTATAAATGAATTTTTTGAAGCATGATGCTGAGGTTGTTGGAGTGAACGTGTGTGTGTGCGCGTGCGTGCGTGTGTAGAATATGTATATTTATATATCCACACACGTTTTCTACTCCTGTCATTGCCTATATTCAGTGGGTTTAAAAAAAAAAAAAAAGTACCCAAAAATATTAATCCTTAAATTACAAATGGTGGAGCAATTTAATCTTTTGGTGTTAATGCAGTATAAGGTCCCATTTGCACCTGACATTAGCATGTGTAAGTTATCTTGATAGTTACAGTGATATTTGGAGTTTAGCAGTTACCCCTAGTATAAAATCATCTGACCGTGTCCTGACGTTGTCTCTATATGCAGGTTAGTCGGGTTGGTTGGTTAGTTCACAAGTTAAGGATGGATCTTTTATCTTTGGAAGTTGGCCATCTCTGTGTCCAGAAATTGATATTATTCATTTCTGAAAAGAGGAGATAGTGACTTTGAAGGTTCTGCTTAACATTTCAGTTTAATGATGCGAGCAGGAAGAGGCAAACCTTTGTTGGGTAGAAGATTTTTTTTTTTTTTAACTTCATGTCGTTAGGCTGCACTGACTGCATTTACACTAACAGATCTAACCAGAGTGCAAGCCAACCACCTCTAAATGTGGCCTGGATTGTCTGATTACATACTAATCACAGTGATAAAATTACACCTGCATTCCTTATACTTCCCCATCATTAAGTTATCTAGATGCAGATCACATTGTAATGCCAGGTGTAGAGGTGGCTTTGGTTATTCTTAATAGGGAGTTGGGTGAGACTGTTATAAGAAAAGCTCAAGACTTTGCTTGCTGAGGGTGGTCGTGATTGGAGGGGCTACACATCTGAAGAGGCTGTACCATAAATGCAGTTGTTTTCTTGCATTGTTTTATTGCTAACTGTAACACCGGAGAGTTGCTAGCCTTTTTTTTTTAAAGAAATGTGAAATAACTTGTAAATCTGAAATGAAATAAATAACATACAAGATTCCCTTTATTGTTTTGCAGTCTATGTTTTTTTTTGTTTTTTGTTTTGTTTTGTTTTTCCCCCACATACAGATCGGGTTGTAAGTTGTTGTTTTTTTGTTTTGCTTTTTTTCTCCCAATACTGTGTGCCGTGTGACCTCAATAGCACAAGTGGTTAATGAAATGGATCAATTGTGCGGGAGTTACAGTGGATTCAGAAAGTATTCGCAGCGCTTTACTTGTTCCACATTTGTCCTAATTTTTGTTACATCCTCATTCCAAAAATGGAATAAATGTATTTTTCACCTCAAAACTCCTACACACAATACACCATAATAACAAAGTGGAAAAGTTTGCTTGAGATTCTTGCAAATTTATTTTTTTTAAAAAGAAAGAAAGAAAGAAACACAAATACATGTACATAAGTATTCACAGCCTTTTTCATGACACTCAAAATTTAGCTCAGGTGCTTCCTGTTTCCACTGATCATCTGTCAGATGTTTCTACAACTGATTGGAGTCCATTTGTGGTCAATTCAGTTGTTTTGACATAATTTGGAAAGGCCTATATCTGTCTTTATAAGCTCCCATAGGAGACAGTGCATGTCAGAGCACAAACCAAGCCATGAAGTCCAAGGAATTGTCAGTAGACCTCCAAGACAGGATTGTATCAAGGAACAGATTAGGTGGGCAAGGGTACAGAAAAATTTCTGCAGCACTGAAGGTTCCAAAGAACACAGTGGCCTCCATCATCTGTAAATCAAAGAAGTTTAGAACAAACAGGACTCTTCCTAGAGCTGGTCACCTGAGCAATCAAGGTAGAAGGGATCAGGGAGGTGACCAACAACAGAGCTCCAGTGTTGCTCTGTGAAGACAGGAGGACTTTCCAGAAGTACAACCAGTTCTGAAGCACTCCACCAATCAGGCCTGTATTGTAGAGAGATGAAAGACACTCCTCGCTAAAAGGCACATGACAGCCCACCTGGAATTTGCCAAAAGGCAGCTGAAGGACTCTCAGACTATAAGAAACAAAATTCTCTGATCTGTTGAAACAAAGATTGAACTCTTTGGCCTGAATCCTAAGCGTCATGTCTGGAAGAAACCAGGCACAGCTCATCCACTGGCCAATACTTTCCCTACAGTGAAACATGATGGTCATGTTCATCAGCATCATGTTGTGGGATGTTCTTCACCAGCAGGAAGCGAAAGACGAGTCAGGGTCGAGGGAAAGATAAATGCAGCAATGTACAGAAACATCCTTAATGATAACCTGCCACACAGCACTCCGGACCTCGAACTGGGGTGATTGTTCAACTTCCAACAGGACAACAACCCTAAGCAAGCAGCCAAGATAACAAAGGAGTGGCTTTGGGACCACTCTGTCAATGTCCTTGAATGGCTCAGCCAGAGCCCAGACTTGAACCCAATTGAACAACTCTGGAGAGATCTGAAAATGTCTGTGAAGCAATGCTCCCCAGCCAACCTCATGAAGCTTGAGAGCTTCTGCAAAAAAATAATGGGAAAACTGCCCCTAAAATAGGTGTGCCAAGCTTGTAGCATCATACTTAACAAGACTTGAGACTGTAACAGCTACCAAAGGTGCTTCAACAAAGTATTGAGCAAAGGCTGTGAATACTTATGTTCATGTCATATTTTGGGTGGTCTCAGAATCTCATCTCTGCTTTTTGCAGATGATGTGGTTCTATTGGCTTCATCAGGTGATGGCCTCCAGCTCGCACTGGAGTGGTTCGCAACCGAGTCTGAAGCAACAGGAATGAGAATCAGCACCTCCAAATCTGAGCCCAAGGTCCTCAGCTGGAAAAGGATGGAGTCCCACTCTGGGTCAGAGACCAGTTACTGCCCCAAGTGGAGGAGTTTAAGTATCTAGGTCTTGTTCACAAGTGAGGGGAGAAGGGAGCGGGAGATTGACAGACGAATTTATGCTGCATCTGCAGTGATGCGGATGCTGTACTTGTCCGTTGTGGTGAGGAGAGAGCTGAGCATAAAAGTGAAGCTCTCAATTTACCGGTCAATCTACGTCCCTACCCTCACCTATGGTCACGAGCTTTGGGAAGTGACCAAAAGAACAAGATCGTGGATACAAGCGACGGAAATTAGCTTTCTCAGAAGGCTGGCTGGCGTCTCCCTTAGAGATAGGGTGAGGAGTTTGGACAGCCAGGAGGGCTCAGAGGGGAGCTGCTGCTCCTCCACATCGAAAGGAGCCAGTTGAGGTGGTTCGGGCATCTGACAAGGATGCCTCCTGGGCGCCTCCTGGGTGAGGTGTCCCAGGCATCTCCCAACAGGAGGACCCCCCGGGGCAGACCCAGGACACGCTGGAAGGATTATACTTCTCGGCTGGCCTGGGAACGCCTTGGGGTTCCCCTGGACAAGCTGGTGGAGGTTGCCAGGGAGAGGGAGATCTGGGCTTCTCTGCTTAGTCTGCTGCCCCTGTGACCTGGCCCTGGATAGGCAGAAGAAAATGAATGGATGTCATATTTTTGTTTTTTATTTTCAACAAATTTGCAAGAATCTCGAGCAAACTTTTGCAATTTTGTAATTATGGGGTATTGTGTGCAGAATTTTGATGTGAAAAATGTATTTAATCCATTTTGGAATAAGGTTTTGAAAGGCATATGCAGTATACTTTTTCAGGTTTCAAACCAAGTATATAAACCTCCTCATGGGCCACATTTTGCAATGCAAAGAGAGTTTTAAAAAATGATTAGAAGTCTAAAAAATACACCTGTAAAAACTTCACCGCAGACCTGGCATAGTAAAGATTTCTGAACACTAGATGGCAGCATTGCACAAAAAGCTCAACTATCTAGTAGGTTAAACAATCAGTCAGAATTAAAGAACTATTGTTAAAATCCATTCAATATTAAAGTCATTTTTCTTGAAGAGTTACTATGTTTACACAAAGGAAAGGATGAACTGTTACCTGCTGTTCACAAGGTGAAGAATTCTTTGCCATTTTCTGCATTTGTATGCACATCATACAGTATGTAGATAGGCCATGCAAAAAGCCATTAATGGCAAAGTGAGGAAAAGTTTGTCCTGCAGAGGAAGGGCACATTATCGGTCTGCTTTATCTGTGTTCACCTCATTACTCCACAGCTCATTTTAAAGCTCTGGGTTAATGCTGCAGTTCACTGTGTTGTTATGATTTCTGCCCTTTAACAGGGGGTGCCTAGTGCTCTTTGAGGTTTTAAAACTATTTGCAAAATGTAGATGCAGTAAATGGAACAAGCAGGTCAGAACATATGACACTATAATATCTGATAAAATAAATCTTTACATTTTTATTTTTGTTTTATGCGAAGGAAATACTGTTATAGTCTAGAGCCAATATGTCCTAAAGCACTGGTTTAAATGCTGCGTTCAGTTACTGGTAACTGAGCACAACATTGTTTTTTGTTGTTGTTTGTGTTTTTTTAGCTGTAGAGTCTGGATTCTTGAATTCAAAGCTTTTATTTTGATAGGACAGTAGAAAGAGGACAGGAAAGTAGGGAGAGAGTGAGGAGGAATGACACACAGGAAATGGTCCAGGACACATTTGAACCAAGGGCCTGCATCCATTCAGCATTTGGGTTACCTGCTCAATCAAGGGAACAATAGCAGTCTACCAATTCAGCTTTACCATACCAACTTTCTTTATGAAGCACTTTAAAAACAGCCACAGGAGATTAAAAAAAAGTGCTGTACACAAAAATCAATAAATACACTGAAAACAATGGTAAGTAAAAGCACCAATAAAAAACAAGTATAATGGAATATAAAGAAAAAAGCAACTATAATACAATAAAAGCAAGTCAGAACAATATCTCATGCTGGGTCGAAGGCCAAAAGGCTATAATTGAGTTTTAAAATGACTTTTTAAAAAGGACAATGTAGGTGACTGTCTAGCATGCAAAGGTAACTCGGACAGGAGTGTAGGGGTAAAGCAACTCAGAGGTAAGGTGGGGCAAGACCATTTCGGGATTCAAAAACAACAAGTGAAGCCAGAATAGGTGTGAAGTTTCCAGCTAAATTCAACACAAATGTAAAAGATTTTTTTCCAGAAAACTGACAAATCAAAACAAAAAAATGTCCATTTATATACAACACTCTTATACTAGAAATGGATGCATCAAGATTAAGAACTTGGAAGAAGAAAAGTTTCCAAAGACATGACTATTAACACAGCAGTCACCAGTTCTGCAAATATTCTGCTGGTGGTCGTTTCACAAATTTTTTTTTGCCTCGTGCTCGTGTCCTAATCGCTGTTCACTAATAGCGAAGGCCTCAGTGGATGTTTTAGTCACATTCTTTTGCTTTTACAATTTGCTTTTATCAGCACATTTTCTTCCACATTAGGAAAGCATTTGCACATGAT
>VVHJ01052902.1:0-12108 GCA_015107715.1 Tylochromis polylepis
TTGGTGGTGTACCTGGGGCTTCTGTTTAGGACTATGCTTCCTCCTCACCGTCACCCAGCCGCCCTCTTTCCCCAGCTGCTTGGGGTCTGCCGGGGAACAGCTAGCGGGGCCTACACTATCTTCGGCTGCACCAGCTACAGGGGCCTGGCTAGCTACGGGTGAATGAAGGGTGCGAAGCCCGAGTCTCCAATTCAGTAATCCTGGCCTCCAGAGCTGCAAATATGCTACATTTGTTACAAGTATCATTACTGCTAAAGGAGGCCGAGGAGTAACTAAACATCTGACACAAAGAGCAGGAAAGTGCAGGAGGAACAGGTGAAGAGGCCATGCTGCTAGCAAGTTGGCTACGAGCTGAGCTAAGCTAAGCTAGCGAAACAGTACAGACACAGTGAGTGAAAACTTTGGCTACAAATTAAGTAGTGACTACAAAGAAAGTGTGCTTCGGATGAAGCACGTGAAGATTAACTATAAAAAGGAATGTATCTAAAAGTTTTTAAATAAATTGCTAAGCAGATAAGCTACTCAAAAACACCACTGTGTTTGAGCAGGAACAGGAAGTGATACTCTACCGCAGAGAGAGCGAACACCAAGTGACAGCGCCACCAGGGAAGGGAAGGGAGAAGTCACAGGAGGGCTGTTGCTCTGTCATTTAGCTGCGTTTTGAAACCGATCCAGATGATCTGGAATTCGCAGCTGCATTCCAAGCACAAAGTCCGAAATGTAGATTTTCATTTTACCTGTTCTGCAGCCATCTGTGCCCTAACCCAACATGTCCACATTTTCCAATTAATCATCCATCCATCCATCTTTTTAACCAATTCACAGGAGGTGGAGTGGGCTGTAGCCTTTCCCATCTCTCATTAAGCAAGAGGTGGGGTACACCCACCATACAATCATAGGGCTACAATTTATCAGTTCAGCTGAATAATTAGGTCACTTGTGTTCCACTGCTTGTAATGACTTGATTATTATTACTCTTCAATGTTTTTCTTAAAAATGATTATATATGACATGTTTGCCACTGCAACCTTTTAACCTACTGAAAGAGTTTCAATAAGTTGTCAAAAATACAGCAAAGACATTCAAAGTTTCCAGTAGGCTTAACAGTTGTGCAGAGATTAAATACACATTTGGTCAGATGATCAGCAATTCAGTTGCACATTTAGATGGACTTTATGTTTGTAGGACACAGCAGCCTGGTTGAGAATAAACCACCAGTTCAGTTCAAATTGCAGCTTCTGGGCAACAGGTAATAAGTGATTGGCCAGCCTCAACCCAGACAACACAAGTCTAAATCCTTCCTAGAAACCAAACCACAGTGAAGCTAATGACAGAGCAAGGTTTCTAGACACTAAATATGCTGCGCTGCAACATGTATAGTAAAAAACAAACAAACACATGATTTACAGAATATGTTCATTTTATGTTACAAACATAAAAACTACACCACAGAGACGAATGTTTATTAGCCCTTAAGATTACACAGGTTTATTGAGGTGCTGCGGAATAAAAATAAAGCATAGAATAAAAATTCACTTGGTTAAACAAAGAACCTGTTGCTGCACTCTTTTGTTGGACTGTCAGATTGACATGAATTTGATTTGAAGCTACATACATCTTTCAGTCTTGTGGTTTTCATAATTTAGATTTGGAAACAAAAATAATGAACGTGTTAGAATAAGTCCTTTAAACGGATGGGATCACTTGATTCACTCAGTTTTTGTCTTTGCAACTGACAGTTTATGACCTCACAGAGAGAGAGCAAGCTGTTTCAGCTATAGTGACAAAGACAGCGAGAAGTACTTGACTTTTAAACTTGTGGACAAAGATCTGAGGTGTGAAAGCTTTTCTTCCCCCCACCAGCCTGCTCTCTATCGCGCATCAGGGAATGGTCACCTGCTCTGGGAGGGTGCACACCGAGCTCTTCTCACTGCAGGGCTTTTTGAAGCGAGCAGAGAGGCTGAGCTGCTGCAGCGACTTTAGTCTCAGGCTGCATGATCTCTTTGCTCTTTGTATATTGCCGTCTGTTATAAAGCGAGGAAAAGATTTGATCTTGTAATTTTCATTAACATAAAAATGTGTAACATTCGACACAAGTAAGTCAATACAAAATATCTTTGAAAACCCACGACTGGATCCGGTTATCTTCCTCTCTTTTGTCACACTACTATACACTGAGTGTCTGGCTCAGTTTATGATGTTAGTGACGTCAGTGGGACTGGGATACGCAGCTTTTTGGAAAGTTGTGACAGGTGACATTAGACGTAGGAACGCGCTCATTCACAGCAAGGTTCGGTGATTTGACTTCCCCCGCTGGCATTTAATCTCACCTGCTTCTCTAGCGCTTCCTTCCCAGTGGTGGACATCTTGGGAGCCGGCGCGCGCTCGCAGGTGCATCCTTCCAACAGGTAAATCCCAGCAGGGCGCGCGCTCTGCTCGTTCTCAAAGTAGAACAGTACATTCTGGTGAAGGGCGAAGAACTTCTCGTGCCATCGGCTATTCTCCGCCGTCTTCTTGCTCAGATAGCCGCGCTTAGTCCCCTCTTTACGCGCGACCGCCGACAAAAATAGCGCATGCCCTTCGTTGTAGCGGACGCTCTTCTGCATGTTGTCGTACTGTTGTGTAGACAAAAGAAAGTGCGACAACCGGTGCGTTCACCGCGAGCCCATGTTCGCCGGGGGCTTGCGTGAAAACTTTGCCACAGAGCGACGCGCGGCTCAGCGGCGCCGTGGCGCATTGAAAAGTTGCCCCGCTGACGGAAGCGCTTCTGCAGAGGAACTCATAGTAAAGATGCCCGAGTCCCACATTCACTCAAATAAATCCATCCTTTGCTTTTAGAAACAAACAACTGAAAAGCGAGAGGCGTGCCGTTCAGAGGGAAGAACCCTCTCAAGTGGACACAGAGTCGCAGTCCCGATACACTGTAATCGGCTTTGACAGTGGTTAACTCTCTCTCTATCGCACACTCACTCTCACTAGGTCTCTATCTCTCTCTCTCTGGTGATGCGCGCTGATCTTGGAGTTGGCGGAATTAAAGGCGGAGCGACAGTGAGTTGGTCGTGTTTGAGAGTGAGTGAGGTCTTTAAAGATGCATCTTACAGTGTAGCAAATGTTGTGAATTATATCTGTACTTTTTTTTCCAACAACAAATGTTTTGTAGTTTTGGGAATTCATTTTATATCCAAGTTAAGTTTACAGATATTTCGGATTATTCCTATGCATGTTTTATTTTAAATGGATACAACCTTTTGATGCTCCAAGGGGAGCTGCTGGGTGTGATAAACCGCGTTCAGTGATGTAATCTGAGTCAGCTCAAGTTTGAAACGGAGAAAAAAAAATGTTACCAAAGTTCTGCAGTTTGCTTCTTGTCTTTGGCTGAGGGATGATGAAGGCTGAAGGATGATGAAGGCTGAAGGATGATGAAGGCTGAAGGCTACAGTAGACACTGCTAACACAGCTCCCCAGAATCTCTGAGTAACTTGGGGTTGTTGTAGAGGTCCACAAATTTGGAATGAGCTTCAAAGCACTTTAAAACTGTCAACATCTGTCTTCAAACGGACTTTAATATGACAGTTGCTAAAAAAATATGGTTGATTCTGAATCCTATATGGCTCCTTCAAAAATTACAGTAGCTATATATATTATACCTTTTTGCAGCTGTTTCTTAGATTCATAGCGTACATATTATGTATTAATGCAATTTGCACTAATCTTGCACAGTGTCAGTCTTACTTTTTAATCTTAACTTCATTTTTATTTTCCGTTTTCTTGCTATGCGCCTGGAGCACTTTGATTTCGACAACGTTATTTATTGTAGATGATACTATTTTTATTCTTTATCCTGCTGCCGTAAGACAATAATTTCCCTTGTGGGAAACTGAAAGCATAGCTATTATTATTATGTGTCACTGTGATACACTGTAGGTTCATATCATAATGTATGTTAAGAATTATATATGTATTTAGTGTATATTATCTGATGTTTGATAATCTGTTTGATAGGCTGTGGATAGCTTTTAAGGAGACACATTTCACAAATTATTTTAGATATTAATCAGGTTTGAATTTGTACTTTGATTTGTGAATAAACATAACTAAACTAAACCTGCTATCATTAGTGAAGTTGCACGATTGGTTTAGTGAATGCCATATATGGACAGGAACTGAATGGAATTAAAAATGCTACATCAGCAGGGGGTCAAAGAGCAGCAAGGTTTGAATTTTTTTAATAATTATTAAATAACTGCAATCTTGATCAGTTGGCATTTTTGACATTATGACAGTTACAGTGGAAAATATGATGATTGCCAGAACCTGAGATGGTTAAAATCCTTTTTTTTCCCCCACAAATCCACACATACACACTAGAAAAGGAGCAGCATCACCTACTCCATCAGGTGAGCATATTTGTACTTTTGTTCTTCTGAGAGTATTCCCGTTCACTGGTAGTAGGAATTTTTTTCTTCATACGATGGCGTGATTAATGTTGCAGTGATGTCAAGAGTTTGACTGCAGCCATTTCATGAGGGACGATCTGTCGGAGATCCTCCAAAGATCTGAGAGAAATTTCTTATTCTTTCTAAAGAGAAAGAGACTTAAATGTTACACACAGTATTGTACATACAAACATTGTCTGTCTTCACACTGCCCAATATGCTTAAAATCTAAACACACTGTTCTCTAACACATAGCTGTGTACAATAAAATCCATATTCCTAACCTGGAAGCAGCACCTCAAACTCCTCTGTGTATGATTATTGTGCATTGCTTGGCTTCGCTCAAACAGAGAACAAACATTTCATATAGGGAGGATTACTCTGACAGGCGTTGTGTGAGTGATATTTCATAATGTGAGAATTACTTTGGAGGAAGCTAAGCAACACTCAGCTCCCAGCAGGCTGTCTGTTACACAGCGAGGATAGTGGCGTTTTACAAATTTACAGAGACAGAAGACTGCTTTTGGAAATATGTGCAATATGCTGATAATTTGCTCGCAAAAAAACCCAACTTGGAATTGGCCATACTTCTACTTCTTAACTTGATTGTAAGCTGAATCTTTCTGGGTTTTATCCTTAAAGAAAGTTTTTCTGCATAAGCATTAAGGAACGCAGTATTTTCACTTCCTTTCTGAAAGTGTCCAATGAAATTATCCAGTGGAAAACAGGATCGAACATATGACAAACTGTGACTAAGGCTTTATTTTTTCCAGTTTCTTCAAATTTATGCACTGGCTGCATATATTCAAAATATCATAAGCCGTCTTTACAGATCTTTCTGCCATGGATTTGCTTGTAGGTTTCCCTGTGTCTTGATGAAGGGGACAAAGACTGCACTGAATATTGGTACGTTTTCTGATTCAGATGTGGCAGCCCAAGTATAAAACCTAGCTCATTTGAGTGTTGAAGCTGAAGTAAATATTCAATTTAATGTCAGCAGAGCTCCCTTGAGTTTTATTATTTCATGGCACACATTTCAACCCTAGTTTTCAGCTTCCAGGCTCTATTTGTTCATAAAACTCTCCAAAACACAGGTCTAGGGTATTTTGTTATTTATGGGAAGATTTACAGGATACTCCAACAAAACAGTGTTACACTCGCACAAAGTTAGAGGACATTAAAAAAAAAAAACATTACTTAAAAAAATAGCAGCAGAAGCTCTGGTTTGCTGGCTTTTAGTTCTTAACATAGCTGACACTCCATAAACACTGGTTTCTAAAATTCCCACAATTCAGCTTGGCGGTCTCACTTTCCCCCTGCATGGGAAAAAAGCCCAATCGTTCAGCAACACTGATGCCAATAATTTAAAAAAAAATCAAAACAGGCACAAATAGTGCCACAAGTGCATATCATCTGGGGAACAAAAGGCTTATTTCCACATTTCATGTTAGTATTAGAAAAGTCAATACAGTGTTTTGGTCTTGTAAACCTTCACACACATATCTGTTACATGAGTTGTACCTCTTGGATTTCATCATCCCACTGATAGCCGAACAAATTCAGTCTACTGCATTGTTTTAAAGTTGGGATACGTCCATTCTGACTCTCCCCGTGAGCTAAAGAAACATATCTTTAAAAGTCCACGCCAGTTTCTAAAGTAGGTTTTCTGCTAAAATAAACTTGACTGACTTATCCTCACTCTAACTATTAAACTGATCTCAACGTGTAATTTAAGTGGAATCACCCCTTTAAGAAATGTTCAGAGGTGAATGTGTACCTTCTGGCGTCGACCACTTTCTCCAGCTCTCTGGCTTTGTGAGCAGCAGTGTGCAGTATAGGATCTGGGATGTCAGCCAGTCGGGCAACGTTCAGACCATAGCTCCGCCCTGCAGCTCCTTCAGTTAACTGGTATAGGAAGGTAATGAACTCTGGCTGAACTTCTCCATCTGTTAGTGCACACCGTATACACATAATATATCACAATCTTAAAGTGTCAAGCAGTCATCATTTGAAAATTACCAAAGAGAAATCATTCCAAATTTACTCTTGAAGCAACAAGGAAACCAAAAATGAATGAAAACATGGAAAACAGTGTATACATACCATCAGTGTCAGCAGAGATATCAGGTTCATTGAGCAAGAAAGCCATGTGGTAGTTAGACACATGTTCAGGATACACCCGCTCCAGCTCACACAGAGGAGGATAATGGGTTACAAACAAGGTTAGGGCTTTCACCTAAGAAAGAGAGTGAGATGGATAAGTGATAACATCCAGAAACATTGAGTACATGGCATCTCTGGAAACTTCTTCAGTCTTCTACACTATGTTTAAAATGTTAAGGATCAGGATAAAAGCACAAACAGGGTCATCCATTTTCAAAAGCAACTGGTATGCTGTGTGAGACAGCATAACAGAAAAACAGCAAGCTGCACACAGGGATGGCATCACTGTGCTTGAAGCTCTGCAGCCACCCAGAAATGGTTGTCACTTTTGTTGCAGAAAATGTTCCTCATCTAGGTAAACTACAACAAAAAAAGTGAACACAAGCAATCCAGCGATAACGTTAAGTGACCCTCCAGCTGCCACGTCTGGCACTTTACTGTTTACTGACAATGCAACTACCAAATTCACACCTACTCAGAAGCTCTGCATAATGCCTATATATTAAAAAAAACAAAAAACAAAAACATCTGACTGCAGTGTGCACAGAATGTATGCATGAACTCTATAAAATAAAAGGTGCAAAAGCTTTCTGTGTGTTGTGGAAATTGCATGCTGCGTTAAGCTCAGTAAGACCACAGCTACCTGATGACATCAATAGAACAAATTCTCCAACAATTCAGGTGCTGTTGCTGGGATAGCCCACTTGTAACTAGTATCTACTGAAGCTTCAATAGTGCAAAAGTTAACCTCGAACTCTGATGTTGCAGCAGCTAAAACAATCTCTGTCACACCTGCAGACCACATGAAGAGTTCTGATTAGGATGATGTGATGCTTCCTCTGCTGCCAATACTAATGTTTCCTAAACCCAAGCCATCGCCTAGGTTTGGCTCATTATTCCCAGCACCAATAATGATCCAAACCCAGCACATGTGGAGGCAAAAAGGCAAGCAATCAGAAAAGCAGTGTGTATGGTAAAGCCATCACAACAGCCCTGACCTGGAGAATGGCTGTACAGAGAAAAAAAAACAACAACCCAAGAATGATTCATTCATTCAATCATTTTTATGTTATGGCAACATTTAGAGAAATCTTGTTATGTTATATTCATTATGGATCATTATTTCCTGAGAGTTGGACAGAGATTACCCTTTGCTTAAGAAGGAGACCACCCACTTCTTCACTCCTTTCACACGCGTTTATCACTGTGGCAGGACTGTAAAAGTGCCACATCATACCATTATCCTTAAGCCTGGGAGCACATTGGAACTCAGACTGACTGGGCTTCATCTTATCTGATTGAAGCTTGGATACAGTAAATGACCACAACAAAGGAGGAAAGTTGAACTTAAATGGGCAAAAGGAATCTTGAAATCTTTATCAACATGTTTCTCTATTGCAAGTGAAATATGAGTTCAGTTTCCAGTTTATGGAATTTATCTTATGTGCTCCATCTATAAAACAATGACAACATAGTCATTTTTGCACCGAGACCATTAAGTATGGTATCTACCAGTCAATTAATGCTAGATTGTCAATCTAGAGAGATAAGCTTTTTCATATCCACTGTGATGAAAATGGGCCTCCTAAAGACTAATGCACTTGTAAGGTACCCGTTCGATTAGTTTAAGAAGGGCTGCAGATATTGAGAGGAAAGTGAAGGCTTGTGAAATGGGTGTCCAGAGGAAAGCTCTGATTAATAAGGCAGCTCTACTTGTAAACATCTAGACTTCTAGACTACAAAGCCTGTGAAGCCCCCCGCCCCCAGGGCGGACCTTAAATATTGCCATTCAAAAACTCAACCTCTTACAAGGCATACAGAAGATTATAACCTTGGAGGAAATTTGATATCCCACTATTATCAGACTCTATATGTTATTACATTAAAGGACTAAGCAGAAGCAGCTAATCAACCTATCATTGTGCAAGAAATAATGTTGCATTTGGCTTCTCAGAAAACAAATGTTTTGTTTGAAAGCAGCCTTCCTCTCTCTCTCTCTCTGCCCAGTGTAAAAACATGAAAAAATGCAACATGCAAAAAAAGTTAAAAAGCCGTGCTGAGGAAACCTACTGTAATCACTGTACTTCCAGTACAGCGATTACTTGACTACAAAACAAACTTGCAGCATGGAAACATATCAGATGAGACGTTTGAGTCCTTTTCCAGCGATGAGCCTGATTCTCAGGCTAAACATGGTCACGTAAACTTGCCTCCATCCATGCCAGATAAGTTTCCAGCAGATGTAACAGACTCACACATCCGTCCTTTTTAATAGATAGGGATGTGAAATATTGGTAAAGTAAAAATTGATTCAAAAGCAATCAGAGCAAGCAAAAATTAGTCACTCAAGAAGAGCCGCCAGCCATCAAATACACTCCATGTGGAATTTCTGGTGTTTTAATTTCACTTGCCTAGAGTGTCAGTCTTTCTTTTAACCTCTCCCACTGGCTTAGTGGTGCCAAATATATTTGCGTTTACATATTTAACATGCTAATATTGTTAACTGAGAGAAACATAGTATACCCAAGGCTGCTGAGAATATGATTAATTTTGCAATCTCTGGACATGACTCAAAGTATTTTCCCTGGATGGAGAATTTAGGATGCATTTATTCTGAGCATGATGTAAAGATTTGTATTCAATTTCATCAGAATTGTTAAATCACAAATGTGGTAATGAAGCTCAGTCAGGGAATCACTTAAGTCAGTAGGAATCATAAATGTCTACAGAATTTGTGATAATCCATGTATTAGATCAGTTGTGTCTACACCAAGGCTCCTAATGGGTAATGAAATGAATATAAGGGGTCACCAGAAAATTACTTTTAAGGGACACAATGAATAACAAAAATGAGACCACATGCGCATATGGATCACAGTTAAGGCTGACAACCACTGTGATCTAAGACAAAATATTAGAGGAGAAAATGGAAACTTGGAACTGCCAATAAGACCAGAGGAAATTTAAGAACTGGAACTTTTGATGACCTTTAAGGCCTCTGTAATTTTTTCTGGCATACTCACCAGTCTGTGTTGTAATTCTGCCATCCTTAAGCGCTGTCATTTTTAACTTCATGAAAAATATGGAAAAAAAAACCAACCACTTCAACAGCAGCACTAAATTACCAATATCTGCATTTTGTTCTATCAAAAGGGGGGGTTTTTTGTCTTTTGACCTTATAGAATATTTATCTTACTTTTATTTTACTTACTTTTTTAATTTCTAGAGAAAACGAGGAAAAATAATAGAGAGACAAAAAGAAAAAGAAAAGCGATTAAGTAATACATACTGTGCACCAAATGGTAGGTATTATAACAAATGTTACAATTAGTTACTGCAACTAAGCCAAAGTGGTAGCTGAAAAACAAAGAACAGAGCATCAATATCAACTGTTCTTTGGCTTGGCATTGCTTAACTGCCTCTGTACCCTGCAGTATGCTGAATCAATACAAAACTATTGTGTAAACCCCCCACCCACCACCCTCTCTTAGTCTGTTTTTCCTTTGTCTTAAGGATTTCCATTTTCAGTCACTTCAGTTTTTTTTCCTGCCTTTCACTGTAAATACCAAATTTAGTGTTTTAGGCTCTGGAGAGATATTCAGCAAAGTGAAGGCATGTCACTTCATCCTGTGATTCTTTAATCTCCATCAATCCTGGGAGCTATCCAGAGGCTACACGACTGAACTGTGGCATTAAGGTTAAGACATGAAAATCACAAAAAGCGAGTGGTGCATGCACTCACTCACCCAGCCTCTGTCAAATGCACGCACAAACATTTTACCTCTTAGCGCTGCTCTCTCAACACAGCCGCTGAAAGCTGTTAATGAAAATAAATGCATTTCCTTTTCCTGATTACTTTAACAACTCAATCATGTGAATGGAGAAGTGAGTGCAGAAGTACTGTGAAAACCCTTTCTCCTACTCGCTATACAGTGATTTGAAAAACATGACAAAATGAAAATACATTAATGACTGAAGAAAAAAAAAAAAATCTCAAAACTGCTATAATTAACCACGGAGCCCAGTGACGACAGTAATGATAAGAATTTATGTACGATCTCTCGTGGTGGAGCAGGCCTGAATTTCACATCATCACAGTTGACAGGTTGCTGCGGGAGTCCAAGCGGGCTCCAGGATTAGCCCACTAACCGCTCGCTCTAAGAAAGGTCACATGTCAGTAGTAATACATCTGTCTAAAAGAGATGTGCAGGATCACTCCCACACTCCTCAAACAAACAACACACGTAGTACAATCTCGTTTTCAAAACAGGTGGAGTACAATGCAATTAAATGATGTGTAAATCAATTAAACAATGTATTTCATTTGAAAAAGACGAGATCTAAAATGTTGACTATGAAATTCGATTGTGTTTTGAGAAATATGTGCTTATAGGCGAGAGTGTTCCAGCTGCAAAGTCTTTTTTACATTGGTAGAACAAAAACATGGTTGCAGGACAAGTTAGCGGATGAGCAACATTAATTACCCCGTGGTAATACAAACAGGTAATAGACAAAGGAGTCTTAAGCTTTTTTGGGATTTATAAACTACAGGCCACTAAATGATTTTACTTCTTATTTTATAAACTTAACTGTATTGTTAGAACCATTATTTGCCTTTGACGATGCATCTATGGTTATCTGTGGCTGATGCAGCTTTGGATTGAATTGATTGAATGTTTGCTGTTATCTTTTAGGCGTCTTGCATCTCCTCAGGTTATTTTGAAGACTCCTCCTATAGGTGGCATTTTTCACTCTCACCCTAAGTGGAAGCTTGCTACTGGTGGAAGCCCATATGTGGATGGGCCTTATTGGTGGAACACCACTGGAAAAGATTCACTGTTCATGAATGTTTTCTCCCTGATAAAGGCTTGTATGCTGAAATGTGTTGCCGTTTTTAGATTTCATGTCAGAATTGCATTTGAAAAGAGGTGGGACAGAGGAAAAAATAAAGTTGTGTAATGCTAAAAAAGAAAAAAAAAAGAAACGCCCTCTCACAACTAATTAGGTTGATTGGCAACAAAGCAGTGACAGGACTAAGGGCATCTCAGAGTTTTTCAGAATTAAAAATTGGCTTTTACTCTGTGAAAGATAATGTGGGCAAATAGTGAAAAAAAATAAGAGTAATATAATTTCACCATTTTTCTGTGTTGCATGATATTAAAGAATCTGTGAAATCTCTGTAATTAAGGGGCCAGGATATAAACTAATACTGAGTAGCCATGATGCTCAGGCCCTCAGGCATGTAATGAAAAGAAATCACTGCATGGGTTCAGTAACATTTCTGAAAACTGCTGTCAGTGCCCCTCCATCCACAAATCCAAGTTAAAACTTCTAATAGCACAATAATACTAATATTATTAATAATAAATGTAAAAAACCCCAGAGAGACTGAGGCGAAGCAGAAACTGTTTGTGGATGGAAGCTACATCCTTTGAGCTAAGGATGAGAGAGAGACCATGTGCCACACAGTTGAAAAGCCAGCATCTGCAATGGTATAAGGGTGCATAAG
>VVHJ01052902.1:15229-25653 GCA_015107715.1 Tylochromis polylepis
TTTGAACACGGTTTCTGCCATTCTTCTTGGCAGAATAATTCAAGTTTAACCAGGTTGGGTGGGAACATCGGTGTACAGTCACTTCCACGTGTCTCCAAAAAATAATAGCCTAATCTGTTTAATATGAGTCAGATGAGGACAAAGTGGAAATGTTTGCCCATAATGCATAGAGCCACGTCTAGCAATAACCAAATGCATCTTATCAACACAAATACCTCATATTACAGCCACAGGACCTGAGCACATTACAGGCTTTGAGTCAACCATGAATTTTTCTGTATTTCAAAGTATTCTAGATTCAGATGTGAGGCCATCTGTCCAACTGCTAAAGCTTGGGCCAAATTGGGTCATGAAACAGGACAATGATCCCAAGCATACCAGTGAATAAACACCATAACGGCTAAGAAGAAATGAATCAAGGTGTTGCAATGGCCCAAGTAAAGTCCAGACCTCAGCACGATTGAAATACCCTGGTAGGACCTTAAGGGCACGGCGCATAAACGAATGTCCACAAAGCTCAATGACCTGATGTTGTAAAGAAGAGCAAAAAAAGTCCTGCACAATGATAAAACGATTGATTCAAGTTACTTCAGCTAGTGGTGGTTCTACAAGCTACTAAATCATGGGATGTACTTAGTTTTCCGGTGTTTCTTTTTCAGATGACTGTATGACCACTTTAATGTCACCATAACAAGTGAAGTAAATAAATAAATGCTAAATATATGTTCTTAATAGACCTCAAAGTCTAAACTTGAGTGTTGCATCTAAGGACACTAGTGTTATAACACTTGTTGCATGGCAGAGTAGTCATTTAAACTGAGCTCTAAATCACAAGGCACTTTTTATTGTAAGGTAAGGACCCTACTATAATACAGGAAGAAAAAAAAAAACCCAATCAGACAACCCAAATTAACAAGCACTTGGCAACAGTGGAAAGGCAAAACTTCCTTTTAAGAGAAAGAAACTTTTAGCAGAATACATTCAGTCTCAGGACAGATCTTTGCTCTAAAGTCGTGGTTCACAATGCTGAAAACGACTTGTGACCCCTCATTAATGCCAGTAGTATGTATGCATGTTGTGGGTGGTTAGACTACATTAATTTTTCATCTGGAACATTTTCAGACATCCCACAAAGTAAAATGATTTAGTATTTCAGTCAGAAAAGGTAACACTAATTTTATATATTTTTTTTAATATCACTGTTTGTTTCTCGCCTCATTTGATTTTTTTCCTGAGATATTGTTCTTAGGTCCTGACCCACATGCTTGGAAGCATGTTTCTAAACAACATACACAACAGAGCCATACTCTGAATACAAGTCTTGCAATTAAATTAGTCACAACTTGAAATTTTGAGAAAGTAATGCAATCGCTGTGTACTGAGAGACAAAAGAATAGAATTTTATTCATGTGTACAAGTGAAGTGCAAGCATAGCGCAGGGCAGAGTGCTGTGGAGCACATTTGGGTCTTTGTAGGAGCTCTGTGCATCAGCATGAGCACATCAGACTATTTTCCACCCACATGAGTGACACAGTACGTTGCACTGAAAATTTACTCATTAGTGTGCAGCCAAAAGTGAGCTTTTGCGAGTTCTACTTCTCCAAAAAGCTGGACTTGATTCTCTCTGCTCTTATAGTGTAAAATTACAACACAAGTGCACATGCAAATCTAGTAAAGAGCAATGTGAAGTGTTAAACTTTGTGCAGAGCCAAAAACAGGACATGCTGTTATTGTGATTAAGGGTCCATAATGGCTTAAGAAGAGGATGGACATCAACGTGAAACCCAGAAACTTCGAGGAGAAGCAATCTCTAGTTTTAGAAGTTTTTCACTTCAGCTTTCCAGTTTATTTTTCTCTTTCTGCATCAAGGCTGTCTCTATTATTGAGTGAAGTTATGAAACCCATCTACATTCTTAACCACCTCTCAGGTGAATGTCGGGGACAGGAAAAGGTGTGTTACTATAACAACCAAGTCAAAGGAGGAGTAGTCTGACTTTTGACGTGAACAGCTGAGTCTGTTGAGGAGGGGGACGGAGCAGAGGAGGGTGAGTAGGAGGTAGAGGAGTTGGCATGAAAGGCTCTGCATGTCTGCCTGTGCTAAAGAGGCCTTTTGCTGCAAAGCTTAACTTCTTTTGTGCCCTTTTGTTTGCCTTTCTTTTAATAGCAAGGCTTTTCTAACAAATCAATGCTGTTATACAACAGGTAGTCAGAGAGCTCCCTTCCTTGTGCCAACAGCATCTACCTGCTGCATTAGGTGCTACTTAAACATTTTCATTCTACGTTTTCCAGCAGAATTACATAACCCCAACACTCTGTCCAAAGATTGATGTGGAACTGGCAAAAAAATGAAACCTGGATAGAGTTTTTCAAAGATAAATGTTTATTCATCTATATTTGAACAAGGTTAACTCGATCCAATTTGGAGCATTTGGACTACGATTTTGGAAAAACAGAAATAACCCAGTATCAAAACTCCAGCTCTCACAGACTGGATACAGTTTGTAAGCTTTGATTAGCACTAAGCAGAACTCCAGAAACCCATTGATAATATCTGTCACAGTGGACTGAAGTGGGAGCTGCACCCTGGGACTTGAAGAGATCCAAATTCAGAATCTGTGGCTTGCGTAGTCCATTGACTGTCAGCTTAACATCTGGTGTTGTGGTTATGCACAACAGCCTGCAAAACAATGTGCCTCAAGTGTGAGATTAAATGCATGCTCCCTAAGGTCAACGTAGACCATCTGAGTTTATAAATCCTTTCTCTCCAGAGAAGCTGGAGCCTGGAGGGCACTAATACGCAAAACCAACTGTTAAGAACACAAACCTCTGCGGTGTGTATGCTGAAGTCTATTAGCTTCTTGTAGTTTTTGGTTTTTTTGTGTGTTTTCTGCAAACTACAGAATTGCCTGTGTATCATCTTCAGTGACTTTGAGCATTTTCCTATCACCAGCATTGTAATAAAATTATTTTCAACCAGTTTTGATTTTTGTGTTTACTCAGGCATAAGAGACATTTGTTTATCGAACATAACATACAACGTAAATGGTAAGAAAAGTGACAGACTCACTGTCTTATATTACTACTATAATAAGACTACTTTTGTTTGATGCATACCCAAATTTGACATGGATGGCATTCTACAAAGGGGATAACGTGGGTAATAACATGGTTTTCAGAAAACTATTTGTTTTTGTTGCTATAGAAAATGTTTTATCATTTTTTACCCACAAGATAATTAACTTGGTCATTGTGCTGTTTGGTTCTTTGCAGGCGGTGCCTGGTCAATGTGTCAGAAAAAACAGTTTTTTGCTTGCCGAGAGATCAGCAGAGAGCGCTTGCTGTTGCTGCTAGAAATAGGTTTCATAAGAGAGGAGCGTGCCAGCCCAAAAACCAAAACTAAAATTTAAAACAGACTAAGAAGCTCCAGGGAGCTGCAGCATCGAATAATATCAGTGCCGGGTTGTTCTACAAACAACAACTTTCACATGACCTGAAACAATGTGGCCAATTCAGTTGACCCATTTGACAAAATATCCAACGTCGGAGGAGTAATTCCAAACTAAAATGGAATCAGAAAACATGGAGTAAGAACAAAGGAAGCCTGATTTTTTTCTTTAGTCTGTTAACAGCTGAGAAGACAAACAGCTGTGTCCAAACTGATGCCACAACCTCAAGCTCATAGCCTGTGTCAAACAATCATAATGAGTTTTCTGTGCTTACAGTAATGATCCATTAATTTAGCAAAAAATTGAAAATTACAGGTACTGTGACTTTATTTGACTTGGCAATTTCAGTTAATAATAACACAACCCCCATCCCCCTCAAAGTGCCGCTCATCTGTCCTGCCAAAATAAAGATACGCAACACTGTGCAACATCCCGAGGGCTCCTGACTGCGCCAGTTCACATAATCCCAGCAGCGCACACACATGCGCACGGACATTCTCTCATCCAAACACTCATTCCAAGTATTCAGAGTTGAAACAGCACATATCTCCTGCTCCGTCTACCCTCTTTAGCGAACCTTTGCCTGTGAGCTACTCTTCTCCTGCATTTGGCTAAAATTGGACTTTTCTAGCTTCTGTCCACGCCAATTTAATAAACGCTGACAGGAGGGAGCAGGGAACGTGTCATTAAGAAACCGTAAGAGCGCATTTGGTCACAATTATGTCCAAGCACAACGGTAGACAATGGACAGCATATCATCAGCTTTAATTATGTCAGCATTCTAGGATGCTGCACTGCAACATAAGTAATGAAGGAGTCCTCAATGTGCCTCCTGTCATTTCTTTTTCCATTATGTCCTCCTGTCTACTAGGATAGCAGCATTATAAAAGTCCAAAACACCCTGGTGTGCTGTGCAATATGTGAATAAAAACATACCATAATGACTTACTAATTATTTAGACACCATATTTTCAGCCTTGTCTCTTGCATACTGAGATTTCTCCTGATTCTTTAGACATTACCTAATGGAGGTGCAACCCTAATGTCCGATGAAATCAGGCCTTTTATGGTTTTTAAGTCTGTGTGATACACATGAGAGTAGCACCGGTGAATTTACAGTGAGCAAGTGGGCATAATGTGTCTGCCTCCTACTGGCTCTGCCCAAGCAGCGCCCCTAATTAAACCAAACAGAATATTTCCAGCAGTCAGAACAGGTCTGACATAAGACTGTGGTACACGTGAGAAAGGGAAAACAGCTTAGGAAACTCTTTTTTTGGACACAGTCATGTTAGGCAATCTCTGTGTTCGTCTCCTGTTCAAGGTCACCTTCTGGTGCCTCTCTGGATCATTTTCAGCACGAGTGTCATTTCTAGGTCACTGAGTGGATGTCCCATACTGTTCCTTTTGAAAACTGCTCAGTGGTATCTGGAGGCCCAGCTGTCATCATCAGCATTGACTCTTCTAACAACATTTGGGTGAGTTTGAAACAAAAGTTGATGTTTTTTCGTTGCCCAAATTTGAGGGCTGCAGTGAAATCACAATGCACAGTGCAAGGGAGTGATCTAAAAATAAAAGCTCAAAGCTGGCCAATAAGATGACCCTGAAGAGAAATCCAAAAGGATTTTAGATGAAGTTCACGATTTTACAGACATGCTCCGACAAATTTCTGATCCGTGTATTTATAATAACAATTAAATTATTTGCAAATAACCATGTTTTGTCAAGATTCTATACATGGAACTTTTTTGGAAACATGGTGGCAGTCTTTGTCCTTTCTGCTGGATTATCTCACTCTAAAACAAACACTCAAGCACATGTAATCAAATAATTGTATGCAAACAACACACACACACACACACACACACACACACACCTCTTTACCGAAGGCAATTACCTTTATGATTAAGTAGGCTGGTATCAAGATCCCACAATGATTTTGGATTTATGAATAGGATTAATTGGCACACATTTAATGATATCTCTATGGTTACTAAACCCAGGTATCCTGCCTTTTTTGCTCTTCTAATTTTAATTTCCACATTAATTATTTTAATTGTTTTATTTAAATCCCATCACTGTAGAGTATGCATTGCACATACTTACATCTTTGATGAAATATTCCAGGGTGGCATAGGCGATGGCAATTCCATCATGGGTGCTTGTACCCCGCCCCAATTCGTCAAGGATGACCAATGACTGTTTGGTCGCATGGGAAATTATGTCTGAGGCCTCTGTCAGCTCTTCCATAAATGTACTGCGCCCTTTGTAGATGTTGTCTGAGGCTCCCATCCTGATCAATCAGAAAAGGGGAAAAAAGGAGTCAAACACAATATTTTTGTCTTTTGAGCCATTTCGGTTTCAATCGGAAAGTCATACATTTTTGTGGTACGACGTAGCAGACTACACAATAAATTACTGGTTAAATGCCAGGGACTCACTGCCAACCAAAATCAAATAAAAAATTACATGTCTGCTTGTGGAAACTTTGTGGTGATAACACTGCATTATAGTGACGGACAGTTTGACTCTGCAGAGTCATGTGAAAACTAAGTTCACCTTTACCATTTCCATAGGAGTTAAGATGGTAATTAGCAGCCAGGTGCTGCTAATCAAAAGTACTCGATGAAGTAATCATCACTGACCTCCTCTATAATAGCAGAAGTTTTGACAGTTTTTGCATGATGCCATATTTAGCAAAAACCAAACACTACACATCAAAACAGACAAACAGTGATTCAAAGCAGAGCAGCAAATTTGCAACCATTGTGGCCAAATAAAGAAAAGAATAAAGGTGCCACAATGGTCCAGTCAAAATCCAGACTTCAGTTCAACTGAAATGCTGTAACCGGACCTTAAAACCACTGAGCGTAAACGAATGATCTCAATGAAGTGAAGCAAAGTTGTAAAAAAAAAAAGAGTGGACCAAATTACTCCACAACGATGTAAGACACTTATAAAGCCATACAGAAAGTGATTACCTTTCTGTTTAAGCTAAAGGTCGGATGTTCTTAGTTTTTTATAGGACTGCATAGAGTACTGTGAACTTTTTTCTTTTTTACTTCTGGCCGTTTCCTCATTTCCCATTGGGTCACCACAGTGGATGGTTGCACATGTTTGATCTGGCACTGACTTTTCCACTTCCTGATGCAATGCTTCCATTTATCCAGCACTGGGCGTACACTAGCTTATGATGTGAAATGCCCAAGTAAGCACTGTGAGCCTCCAAATGTTAATGATCTTTTTATTAGTATTATTATTATTATTATTATTATTGAGTCAGCCGGCTAACAAATAATTAGTAAAAACATGTCTTTTTCAGGTAAGCTATGGACTTAACCATATGTTGAGGTCATGGAAGAAGAAATATTAAATACTAAAAGACAGATCTGTTTAAAAAAGAAAACAAAAGACTCACACTGAAGTTGCAATTAAAAAAAAACAACAAAAAAACAAACTACTAATGCCACTAATGCAATCCACAATTATGGATTGCAAACTGCTGCTGTTCCAGAAATCCCACAAACACCCACAAACAAACAAAGAATCTGCCATTTTTCTCGCAGTGAACCTGCTCCTACACAGTCTTACTCCAGGAGAAACATTTCTGCACTGAAAAAAGAACAAGAGATTGAAATGATGGGTGTGAATAATGCGGCAGCGCAACAGTGGGGGGTTCCTTTTCTGAAACTGAACAGAAGTTAATGAAATCAACCTGTTTTAAGACGTGGCTGATGGTATAAAGGATTTAAATGAATTCTTTAATCTCATTTATTCACACATCATGGCCACACAGATATTAAAACTAACTCTAAGGTTTGCTTCAACATTACTCACATTTAAATAAGCCATAATCAACTCTTAGCATTGTTAAAAGCTCTGGGGACAACGTTCTCTAAACAAAATACCTTGAAACCCAATTTCTTTTTGAATTATGATTAAAAAGAGAGAAAAAGAAACTGTAAAGCAGCTTGTACAGAGGCACTGGACTTGCCTATCACGAGGAACTTATGACACTTGCGGAGTCCTTAGACAAGAGTCCTGCATTTAGTGGACGGGATGCTACACCTATAAAAGATTAGAGACTTTTTAATATCTCTGTGACAGTAACGTTTCCTGTTTTCTGAAGAGGGGAAAAAGGTTGCATCTATCAGTCTGAGAAGAGATGACCAGTATGACCAGTTAGGAATGAGAACCGGTCGTTTCAGCAAGCCTGACACAAAAAAGTACGAACATTTGGGAATCACAAAACCAAAATGTTATTGCTTGAAATACTACACATTACAATAATTTATTAGAAAAGACTGAAGAATATGTCAGTGACGTGAACTCAGCATACAACAAGACCACCTATATTTCCACAATAATAGAAATGTACTGTTTGGAAATGCTATGACGACGTGTTGGATTCTTCACAAGCTACAAAGCCAATTTGAGAGCTCTTGCTTTCACACAGACTGACAGACAGATCATTGACTCATCTGATAGAAACTCGACTCCAGCTGGATCACAGATGCCACATCTCTCTGGCAGTCGGTGTTTCTCACCACTAAATCTCTCTTCCTGTTCTGCTTGGTGTCTATGAATGAACCTCAAACAAAAGCATCTAACACCTGTGTTGCCATGGTTACACCGCATGCCCTATGGATGAGAGGTGTGGCAGACATGTTCCTGCATTTTATTAGCCAGTTTATTAGATCCCAAGTGATGAATTAAACATTCATTATTATCACAGCTAGTTCGATATTGGCACATATGTTTTTCCAAGTGCAGCATTATGAAAATCTTTTTTTTTAAGGAATATAATGAATTAAAAAGATGCTTGAGGTGTGTCGGATGTTAGTCATAGAAAAGTTCGTTCAGACTGTTACTTGCAATATTCTCACTACTGTCTGAAGCACATGTAGCAGAGCAGCATCATAGATGAGCAGATGATGGTGCACATTTAAACACCATCTTTAAGCTTAACTGGTAACTAGTTTATTGAAGTACACAAAAACTCTACATAAAAGGTGGGCAGAGTAATTTGAATGTAAAAGCCTAAATATGAGTGTTTTGGCTACTGACATATTGGGGGTTTTTTTGGAGCCACACATGACCATATTTAGATGAAAGAGTGGACTGCTAATTTATCTGCCAACACTACCAAGCTTGGTTAGCAGCATCTGTGTCTGTACAGGGCCACAAACACAGATAAATACATTAACTAATTAGTGTTCAGTAACAAAACAATGAAGTACTGGAATTTTAACCACAACGAAAGCCATATAACTTATAACCATATAACTAAATTGCTGGAGGTGCAGTCTGCATTGCAAGACTGGTCGCTCAGAGGTATACGGTGCTTTACCGATAACCTCCTTCCAATTACTTTGGTCACCAGGAAGTTGCTGCGGTCACTTGTAGTTTGCATGGAAGTCACAAATTTGTCTGCAAACGATTCACCAAGCAATAGTGAATCTGTGAGAAGTGGGAAGTAGAAGTTGAAGAAGTTAATAAGTTGCAAGAGAAGAAAACCTTGAAGGGGAGACTGACCTGATTTAATTTGGGTATTTTTTAAATTTTTTTATAGGCAAAGTGCCACAACGTTTTGATCACAACTATGTTAAAATAAAAATTGGCAGAATATCAATATCCTAATTTTTTCCCCTAAAAATCCACTAACAGATAGGCTCTACAGTGAAGGTTGTATCTGCATGCATGATTAAAATTCAAAGGAAATTACACCAGATGTATAATGCGTAGGGGCAAAGCAGTTTACACACTCACTCTGTCCACTGATGAGCACAGAAATACAGCAACACTCCACCAGCTGGGTGCCCTGCTGGTCTGATTCAGTCCTCCTTTCTAGCCAAACACACTAATCCTGAAAATAGACTCCATTTATTTTCACCTCACACCTTTCAAGTAAACATGTTGAACTAGATTCAAGTGTTTTGCTGACACTTGTGGATCTGTCTTTAATTCAGATTGCTTTAAAAAAAAAATCATCCCATAATTTTAAAAGAAGCAGTGAAGCATCATCAGTATATGTAGTTTTCTAAGAAGAAAATAAAAGCCCAAGTATATTTTGTATGACTACTACAATCTTCTATTATACAACTTTTTAAAAGGTTTGTTAAAAGGAAAAAAACACAACATAAATTTTCAAAGTAACTGACCAATAACAGGGTTTGGTCTAAGCCTTTTCCATGTCAGATAATATCCTTAAACAGTTGATTTTAAAGGCGTTTAGGGTGTTATATTCTTCATTTGATGCAACCTGCTCACTCACCTACAACCTGTTCTATTAATTCAAAGTTAAATCATCTTTAGTCCCTTTTTATTTATACAGACTCAGTATTTCAAAAAATGATTTTATTCGATTTCTTCATTACAAAGCTGAGGGGGGTGATTGTTCTTGTCTGTGGGAAGAATTTTGCTTGCATTTTTTTTGTTCCCTTATAGCTATATGTTTCTCAAATTAGAGTATTAGTAATTCTAGCAGTAATCCTTGCAATGCATGAGGTAGTGGATTTTTTTATGTCCATCCATCCATCTTCTCCCGCTTATCTGGGGCCGGGTCGCAGGGGCAGCAGCTAAGCAGAGAAGCCCAGACCTCCCTCTCCCCAGCCACCTCCTCCAGCTTGTCTGGGGGAACACGAAGACGTTCCCAGGCCAGCCGAGAGATATAATCTCTCCAGCGTGTCCTGGGTCTGCCCCAGGGCCTCCTCCCGGTGGGACATGCCCGGAACACCTCACCCAGGAGGCGCCCAGGAGGCATCCTGGTCAGATGCCCGAACCACCTCAACTGGCTCCTTTCGATGTGGAGGAGCAGCGGCTCTAGTCTGAGCCCCTCCCAGATGGCTGAACTTCTCATCCTATCTCTAAGGGAGACGCCAGCCACCCTTCGGAGGAAGCCCATTTCCGCCGCTTGTATCCGCAATCTCGTTCTTTCGGTCACTACCCACAGCTCGTGACCATAGGTGACAGTAGGGACGT
>VVHJ01052903.1:0-11213 GCA_015107715.1 Tylochromis polylepis
TTTCTCAGCCTCGCACTTCCGCACTTCTCGCTCGTCGGAGTACGCGTCCTACATGGAGCGCGGAGGAAGCATGCTACATAGGAAGCGTCCTAGGTTTTGGGAAAAGGCCAACATCTCCCACACCATTACCCCACCACCACCACTAACCTGAACCGTTGGCACATGGCAAGATGATCTATGCCAGTGTTTCCCAACCACTGTGCAGCAGCACGTAGGTGTGCCGCGGAAGATTATCTGGTTCCACCTGATTAGTACTCTAAGCGATCGGCGTGAGTACCGGGCAGAACAATGACATTCTCTTCCACTAGAGGGCAGTACAACTACCTGCTCTAATTAAATGGGTCGCCAACTGCCAGTAAAACAGAAGAAGACGAAGAAGAAATTACATAATAGTCATGCTGTGAGTGAGACAACGCAGATAAAAAAATAGATAAATATTTGAAAAGAAAAATTAGTCAGTCTGACCTGGGTCCTGGAGAAAATTGCAACCCAGATGAAGGCCATAGCATGAGTAGTGATCAGAAGAAAACAAAAAAGGTATACTGGGGGCAAACCGAGCCAATTCCGCTATGCCTGGTGCATGGGGGGAAATTATCAATAGGCTTTTTGTGACATTTTTGTTTTGTGGTGTGCCGTGTGATTTTTGTAATGTGAAAAATGTGCTCCAAAGGGTTGGGGAAACACTGATCTATGGCTTCACATTGGTTACATCAAATTTTGACCCCAGCACCAAATGTTCACAGCAGAAATTGAGACTCATCTTATTAGATGTTTTTCTGATCTGCTACTCTTGTATTTTGATGTTTATTGTAACCTGTTTCATGTTTCCATTTTCCTATTTTAGCTAATAAGAGTGGCATGCAGTGTGCTCTTCTGCTGCTGTAGCCCATCTGTCCCAGTATTGTATTTGTGCAGTCAAAGATGCGCTTCTGCATACCTTGGTTGTAACAAGTTATTGGGTTACTGTGTCTTCTTAACTGTTCGAAGCAGTCTGGTCAATCTCCTCTGACCTCAACAAAGCATTTTTACCCAGAAAACTGCTACTTGTAGAATATTTTCTCTTTTTCAGACCATTCTCTGTAAAGTCTAGAGATCATTATGTTGGAATCAGCAGATCAGATCAGCAGTTTCTGAAATATTCAGACCAGCCCGCCCAACACCAACAACCATGCCATGTTCAAAGTAATTTAAATCACCTTTCTTCCCCATTCTGACACTCACTTTGAACTTTGGCAGGCCACATCTACATGCCTAATTGAGTTGCTGCCGTGTGATTAGCTGATTAGATGTTTGTGTTAATGAGTAGTTTAACAGGTGTAACCAACAACAAGGCAAGTGAGTGTATCTGAATATTTTGAGAGTCTGTAGGCAAAGAACAAGACTTTCACTTTTAGGAGGTTTTGTTCTATTGACAAATCACATTTGAGCAGTATTTGGTTGGATTTTTGCAAGTAAAAAGTCAGCCCACATTTGTCTCAGCAGAAGGCTTCCCAGATTGATGACCCTGTTGAACTGAATAGCATCACACAGAAAGGTGCGCCTGTCATTTTCTTCACTCCATTTTGTATCATTAAGGGCAGGTCATTGCAAATATCAAACTTCAGTACTGTCAAACAGTAGACTGTATTAATTTTGGTAAGTATACTTAATAAAGTTGCAGCTGAGGATATTATTGGCAGAAGTCTAGATATTGTTACAGTGTCATTCAACGTTAATGACAATGATGATATGTTGTCTTTTACATGAAATTTTCTTTTGCATATAAGATCATCGATAACACAACAAATACAGCTGTCCTTACTCACTCCTGGTGGGCTAAATATAAAAGTACAGGTGTCATACATATTTATCAGGTGTTTCTAATAAATAGTTTCAATGCTCATAAACACGATACAAACATGCAGCACGTTTGCACCAAAGAGGCTGTTCCCTTTAATGAACAAAGACTAGATTCCTGGACTTTTGTATACAAACACTTGTGTTTTAATTAAAAGCTGGAGTAAAGCATTGAAATATTTAGCTTGAAATATGCACCCGAGTCCACATCAATCAGAACTGACAGATAGCATGTACTTCTAAAGCGACTGAAAGCCACAGGCAGACTGAGTATTAAAGCTGGAAGCTGTCAAGAAAATGATTAGCTTTGTTTTTGTGCTTTCTTCTCTTTTAAAGAGAATTGTTTTCACCTTTTCTTAAAAGCAGTCCAATATCTATGACCTTCCTTTACACGCTGACAGGTTTGCAAAAGCCAAGTAATAAATCTCCTTTGTACACTGTTTGTTTAAGTTTTCTGTCTTTGCGTCTTTCTTTCTGTCAGTCTAGCATGTGGCACTAACTGTAGCTTTCTCTCAATAGGATGACAGTTTAATGTGGTCAAACCTCTGTGTTGTTCAAGTTGCCTCTTCAAACCTGGGAAAAGTACCTTTATGTTAATTTATGAAGCTGTCAATCAATGTCAGTTTGCAGAAATTTTTTTTAAGGAACTTGCACTATAGATCTGCAGGTAGAGGGTGCATTAGAGTGGGAGGAAAATAGCTCCAAGGTAGGGAACAATACATGAACTGAGAATAATAACCATTATTAAAATTAATTATAAATTGTGACATATTATAATGTGCTGCTCACAATAACAGATAAGAATAAACACAAGAAATGCAGAGGAACCACAATGACGCCATGTGCTCTCTCCTTTTAAACCCCTTAAAAAGGCATTTTAAAGCTCATTGGACTACAGTCCAAGCTAAAGTCCGATGGCTTCCTGGTAAGCACCAGGAAGTCGCTGATTTTTAAACTTACCTTTCTTTCTTTTTTAAACTTTCCCATGCAACAAAGTGGGATTTAAACTATAATTCTGCACATCTACTTTAATAATTGAGGTAGTTTATCATTAAAATTCTTTTCTGTGGACGTTAAACTGTTCATTCATCGAATACTTTCATGTTTTCCCATCTGGATGACTGCAATTCCCTCCGTACGTACCTCAATCAAAGTGCACAAAATTGATTAAAGTTGCTTCAAAATGCAGCTGGTAACCTCTCAACTAGAACTACTGTCTCATGGATCCACCTGATCCTCTTGTTCCTCTTTTTGCTTCAACCACTCCAGTCCTCAATCTCTGCCTTTCATCCAACATCCACTCCAAGTGCAAAGCAAAAGACAACAACCCTCTGCAATCACCTTCCCAAATCCATCAGTGTTTCTGAATCTTTAGGTTGTTTCAAGCAGCTTTTAAAATGCATTGTTTGTAAGTTAGCATTAGAATGTGTTAGATAAATGACACTTCATTAAATTACTTACCAGACTAGAGGTCTGTCAGACTACCAGACACACAAAGTGCATGTTGGTCTGCAGGTTAATGGGGCTAGTGCCCTAACTTTTGCCCTAAATCAAATCTGATTACGTGGGTACAGATCTGATAATCCTGAAGGTCAGGGTTATGTTAAGTTACAACATAAATGTAATTGTAGTTATTTAGCTAGCTCAGCTAGTCACCAGCTGCTGATCAGTTTTTTGCTTTGTTTTGTTTTTTTAAATAGTTGGATCTGTTGACATACAGTGATTTGCAAATGTCTTGAGCTACCTCTCATTTCTGCTTGGAAAATGGAAAAAAAGGTATAGTGATTTATTGAAATACGTTAAAAAATACATGGAAAGTTGCCTTATAAATTCACTAATAAACTTCAAAAGCCAATATTTGCTGCTGACTTTGAGGAGAGCATTCTTATATTTTCTTTAAGTAGTCTTCACGAATAGTTCTCCAGACTTCTTAAAGGAGATTCAAAGCTCTTCTTTGGATGTTGGCTGCCTTTTGTTCCATTTACTGATGATCCCACATTGCTTCAATAAAGTTGAAGTCCGGGCTCTGGGGAGGCCAGTCCACTGACTGATAGTGTTCCATTGTACTGGATTTTTCCATCCAGGTATGCTTTTACTGCATCAGCAGTGTGTTTGACTTCAAAATGAAGCTGCTGCCAATCAGACACTTTCCAGATCTATCTTTGGCATTTTTGATAGTCAACTATTGTCTTGCTGAAAAATGGAGCTGTTGCCAATCAGATGCTTTCCAGATGGTATTGCATCTTGGAAAATCTGACAGTACTTTTCTGTGTTCTTAATTACATTTTATTTGACAAGATTCCCAACACCACCGGCTAAAATGAGGAGTTGAACCATGACAGAATGTCCATCGTGTTTTGCAGATGGCTGTAGACACTCATTGTTGTACCTCTCTCTTCACCGCATCTGTATATATTAACAATAATTTGAGCCAGAAAATTTCAAGGCTTGTCATGCAAGGCACAGTATTCCAAACAATATGATTAAAGTTCATTGGAAAAATTAAGGTGCAACGTCATCAAGGATAAGGCGGATCACAATGAGCTGTCTCTACAAGTAGAAAAGCTTCTTAAATTGTCTGCATGCAGTTGAACTTTGAAAATTGCTTTGAAAATTTGCAGTTTGTGTCATCAGCCAATCAAATCATGGCAATCTTAGCCTGCCATGCCTGCAGCCAGCCAACCACTCCAAGACAAGTGGCCACTTTGTCAAATAGGAAGAAGTTTTTAAAATATTTTTCTTGTAATGTAGAAAAGGGCTCTATCAATATTGTGCAATGTGTTGCTTCCTTCCCAGTGATGAAAATGCTGTCGACATCTAAATGGTTGATGTAAAACTTGCAGAAAGATTTACAGCCTGTAGAGGACATTGAAGTTTAAATGTTCGAAAAATATTTAAAAAAGTCAAATCAAAGGTAACCTTCACAACATTTCTCTTGTGTACATATAAAACCTTTACTACCTATTGTGGAAGGTTAAAAAAAAAAGAGCAATGTGAATCTTGCTGTGACATCCCAGTTTCATCAATAAACGGGATAAAATGAGGAGGTTATGATGGATAAGAAAGCTGCATTTTCAAACAGCACTGTATTTTACCAGTATAACAGCAATTTTGGGCCATGTTCCTCCTGTTGTAAAGCTGAAAGAATATGATTTGATATAACCTTTTAGCTGATAGCCAAAATGTTTTTGAATGATGCAATGACTCATTCAGGAAAGAAACAAGGGGCAACTTTCAAACAGAAAACTGAAGCCAATGCATGAATGGCAAAAACTCCAGCTACTGTAGGTAGGATTTGAGCTGGGGTCCAAAAGAGAGTCAGGTCCCATAGACTCCCATGTTAAAACTTTGCCAAACTTTATAGCATAAAAAAACATACATTCACTACCTAGTACAAAAAACTATTCTTTACTCTATTGCTAGTTTCTCCCTTTATAATAACTGAGTGTGGTTAACTTTTTTTAAAACTCATCTGCTTAGATAATTTAGTTACGGGTGTGTCTTTATTGATTGAAAGGTGTTTTGAACAGAGTCTGCCAGATTCAACAATCACAGAAAATTTAAGAAGGCTGCACTTCTTGGATGGTTCATCATTCACTGTTTTGTTGAGTGAAATTCTAGTATTTTTATTAGTCCTTTACTTATCACAAATTAGCCACACATGTATGTCTATGTGTTGGACCCATATCGTTCATGAATGCAACCTGTTATGGCCTCAACCACAGAGGTGTAGGGGTTTGGTAACTCCAGGTTACAAGGTAAAAGTGTGCATTCCACAACAGGTTGGTTAGTGGTTGCTGGGGGTTACTGATTATCACTTGGGTGAAACTGGTTGCAAAGAGGTGTGCAGTTTGACACACACACAAAAAAATTGTGATTGGTATGGCTACTAGTTGCCATGATCAATCACAAGTTTTTTGGTGTAGCACTGTGCGAATGACAAATGACAGCAGGTAAACCTCCAGCAGCCACTAACCAAGGTGTTGTGTAATACACCACTGGTGTTCTGTCAGGAACCTTATCATCTCCCTTAAGTGTCTTCCCTTTTAGTGACACCAGGATGGGAGAGAAGTGTGGTGGAGTCAGCTGAGAAAGCGACAACATAGAGAACACGTCGGTGCCAACCCAGAAACATAAATAAAAAAGACCCTGTGTGGGTCCCTGTCTGTTCACAGAGACAAATAAATGTGATAATAATAATAATAATAATATAATCAAAAAATCAAGAAATCAAGATATAGCTATTCATAATCAACTGTTTGTTTTTTTTCCCCAGAGATCCTCATTGGACCCTGTTTTCTTATTGTTCAAAAAAGTAATGCATTACACATTACTTGTTACTTTTCTTTAAAAGAAACATGTCTGATTTTTTTTTTTTGTCTTTCTATCCACCTGGCATGCAGATAACTAAAGAACCTTTGTAATCCAAGTAAGAGCATAATTAATAATAACTGTGATGTGATAACTGAGTTTAGTACAATAATGTGTTACATTACTGCATTGCTGAAAAATATAATATAATTACAGTAACATTACAATAATGTTGATTTGCAACGTGCTACGCCCAACACTGGTCACCAAGCTTGATGGAATTAGCTGATAAGTTAGCATTCCACCCTTTTATCTTTTTATCCTTTAAAATGCTTCCATGTTTTATACTGTCTATGAAAAGAAAAATCTCCAGTGAACACTGCTACAAACTCTATTTTTCAAATATTTTAATATAATTGAATTCTAAAATTTTCTATTTTAATCAAAAACATTTGTTTCCCTTTCCTCGATTAAAAACATTTTTTCCAGAATGATAAATCCTCATGTTGTATTTCTCCCTATAAAAATGACAGCAATAAAAAAAAAAAAAAAACTATTGTGCTCCAGCACTGGCTCTGATAGAGAACTTATGGGTGGAAATAAACCAGACCACGAGATCGTCTGCCAACACTTCTCTTTTTACTGTTCATCCCATTTAATGGTGTCATCCTCAGCTGACAAACATAAGCATTTAATAAAAACACAGCTTCTGTCCTTTCACTCGTCATGCTTTCTGTATATGGATTATGTTGGAAGAAATTCTTAAAACCAATACTGTCATGTTTGCTTGCATCCTCATCCCACTGGAAATCTTGAGCAAAAAGTGACTCACTCTGCAGATTTTCCAGGGAGAACAGAATCAGAAAAAACCCAAATGCACAATGCCCTCTAAACACTTCTGGAAAGTTCTGCTGTCATTATTTATTTTAAAAAGTGGGTTCCCACAGGGTGATTTTGGCAACTGTGGTTTTTTGCACAGCTCAATCAGTGCCAACCACTGATTGTGACTGTCTTTTTCATGTTCAGCAAAGAGGTCTGCACTACATTGGCTATAAAAGCCTTAGATATATCATGACTTGTGAATCACCTTCAAGTGCCCTTCTGTTATATGTATGATTGCAAAGGAAAATCTGACATTATCAAGCCATGCCTGCCTTTCAGCATCCGACGTGTCTAAATCTTTTTACCTTAAAATCTACAGATTTTAAAGTGAACACTACTGGACATGTTCTCTTGCTACAGCTGCACATTACCTTTTTTTAGAGGAATGTCCACTATCTTAACAAGTGCGTTGCCCAAAGTCCCACCTCTGCTCTCCAGCGTAATATTATTTTCAAAATGTGCAAATTCTAACTACAGGAGCAAATGACTACAGGAGAAGCAGGTCATGCATTGATCTAGACGTTGTGATTTGATCCCAGACTCCTCTGGTTTGACTCATGTAGTGTCCTGGGGAAATATGGCTGTGTGTATCATATAAATACATAAATGGTCTCTGTTAATGGATGAATGTGACTTGTATTTAAATGACTTCATTGTTTAACTGGAACAGAATGGATGGATTTGGTGGTGAGAAAGACTTATATATCATTATATTGTAAGACTTTTAAGACTTGTATTCATTTCCATACAAAAGACAGCATAGTCCTCATGCCAACCACAGCTTTACCAAGCCTTAACAACAGCATTTACCCTGGCCCTGTTGTTTTCCTTTTCTTACTTGTTCCAGATGAAAAACAGCTTAAAATGATATGTCAAATTTATTTTTAACAACTGCAAAGGCATGCTGCAATCATTACAGCTGCATCCCCGCTGTGTAAAACATGCACACACAATACAATTATACAAGTTGCTGACGAAGGCCAAATTAAAAAAAAGAACGTCAACATTTTCAGGTAGAGAAAAGAAAAGAGATTCCAATTATCCAGTCTTTTGATTTGATTGAATGACACAAATGTCTTTCTTTTTTCCCCCCTCCCTTATCTGATGCACAGCATTTTAAATACCGAGGCAGGATACAACTTAAGCATGTTAAAGAATTAGGTTTCACTTAAAAAGAAAGGGTGCATGAACTTTATGATCATAATTCCTTTATTCAGTTGTCCAACTTGTCTGGCTTTATGCCAGGTACTGTTTTTTTCATTTACTCATAATTCGTGCAAATTAGTACATTTTTCACGGAGGATCTTTCATGTGAAGTATTTTCTACTTCCTGGATCTGAGCTTTTGTGAAGGCTATCCAGTTTGGTTGCTCTGAAGTGACCTGAAGTTATAGTAGAAACATACAATGTAATAGCAACCTCTGGAGCTATTGATTGAGTGTCTTTGTTCAGAGAGTGAAACTGAAATTCATGACAGGAATATGACCAGTCATGAATGTGAATATCTGTAATGACACTGTCAGCAGAGGTGTCTTAAAGCCAACACATCTGCTAAGTATGTAGATCCTTAGAATAAAGGCAAAGTGTTTTGCTCAACCTACCATAAGCCTTTAGAATAGATGGGGATAAAATTACTAGTCTGGAATATGAAATTTAGGGTTTTTGTCAAAATTATCCCAAAATTATCCTAAGAACTTTTTTAAAGCAAGGCAATTTCAACATAGCATCTCTAAACACAGTAGTTTTCTTTAGAAAACAAATTATTTCTGTTTGCACACCGTAACAGGATTATTTGAGAAAAAAACACTTTTAGCCCCCTGAAAAACTGACCTATTTATTGAGCCATAGAGCAAACCACTGCTGGGGAATGATGTGCTTTAACTTTGTAATGCTCAAAGCTTCTAAAATCAAGTTAAAACAGAGTTTTATCTTCCAATTTACACACTGTATAAAAACTCCAGCAAGGGTTTGAGCTGTCACTTGAGAAAGCATCGTGCAAAAAAAAAAGAAAGAAAGAGTTTAGACTAAAAAAATCATAATTGCTGAGGAAGCAGGAGACACAGTTAAAGTAATTAAAGCATTTCCAGGTGTCAAGAACTGGAGTGAGAAGTATCATCAAGAAATTCAAAGAAAGTCACAAAGTACAAAACAAGCCTGGCAGAGGTAGAAAGCGAATGATTTCAAAGACTCTGAAAAGAAAACTAGCGAGATATGTGTCTAAAGACCTCAAAACAAGTGCCAAGACACGAGTGAATCTTAGCCAATTTGGGAACTGTAGTGTCATAGAAGACAGTCATCCGAACCCTGCACAGGAATCGACTCCAAGGCTGCAGACCAAGAAAAACTCCACTTGTGCAGAAGAGGCACCTTCAAGCCTTAGTGAAGTACGCTGGAGAAAGATTATGCATACTGGAAGAACATCTTTTGGTCAGATGAGATAAAACTAGAGCTCTTTGGCCACAGAAATGTTGTTTATGTTTGGAGAAATAAGAGAAACCCAGAGAACACCGTCCCCACAGTGAAACAAGGTGGTGGGAGTATTATGCTGTAGGGATGCTTCAGGTGTCTGGAACAGGGAATCTCATCAAGGTGGAAGGAATCATGAAGAAAGAAGGATATGGGTCATAGTCTGGGTCTGGACCATAGCTTTGTCTTCCAACATGATATTGTCCCAAAACATATGTCACTCCTATGAAGAACAACCTCCAGAAGACCAAAGTGAATTTCCCTGACTGGCCTGCACAAAGCCCTGACTTGAATCCCACTGAAAATCTGTGGGGTGAACTGAAGACCAAGGACCATGCCAGGAGACCATCAAATCTGGAGGTGTTTGAGACTTCAAACTAAAACAAATGACCGGAGGTTGTTTTACAGTGAAAAGGATCCACAATTGAACATTAACATAAGGGTGACCAATAATTTTGAATAATTTTGGATTTTTTTTTAAGTGTACAAAATAAAGTAATGTGTCCTCCAAGGTAAAACTAAGATGGTTGGAAAAATGTGTGCTAAAAAGTCCTTGTTCTGTTTAACAGCATTTGGGAAATACTTTAAAAAGTTTTTAAAAAACTTAAATAGTAATAATTAACTGATGAGGCTCATCGGTATATCACTGTACAACCAAACATACGAACGTGAATAAACACAGAGCAGACCTTTTGCATACATTGGACCCTGTTTTCCTGTTTCTGTTAAAATTAATATTTAAAATAAAAGGGACATTTTGGTAATTTTGGAATAAAAATGCTTGTGTAGGTAAATCACTGTGATGGCCACACAGTCAGTGGGTATTAATATTACTGCGGGTGATTGCTGCCAAAGTTGCCAAGCTGTTGGAGAAAAGGAGTTCTTCTGGTTTTGTTTTGAAGGGGTGGATTGTTTTTTTCTCAGTTCTTTTTGTTGATTCGAGAATTCTTTTCATTTTTTTAAAATTGTGCATAAAACCCATAAAAAACGCTCTTCTATTTCTCGTTGATCTCTCACTTGATCTGTGAAAAGTGATCGAGAAAGCAAAGAATCCCAACATCAGCATGATCAAAAGGACAGAGTACAGAGACTGTCATGGTAATAGAGAGAAAATAATAATTGTTATTACGTGTACCATATGTGCACCATTACATCAACACCAGAGCTGCTTATTTTCATTAAAGCACCGGAACATTATAGAATCAGGTTACTACACTTCAGTGCCATTGTGCAATATGGATAGTTAAGATTTACCCTATTTCCATGGTAACGCTGAAAACCCATAAAAACAAATCGCTATAAGTCCAGGATGACGTCAGTGGTAGTCTATATGACTGTGTAATCTCTTTTGCTAAAAGTTTCCGGATCACACAAACAAAAAGCTGGAGAATTTTTATAAACTTAGAAATTTAGGATATTGATCTCTTTCATTTATACATAAAAAAAGAAAGCAAGTTCATGTTTTCAGCTTATTTTATGGACCAACACTATAATATCTGTATATACAAGATGCTTCATATGAGGTATGGCCACCTCTGGACCTGATGCAAACAGTCATCTGTCTGTGCATTGACTGCACAGGTTTCCAGATCTGTTGTGGAGGAATCCATTTCTGCAAATGCTTGTTGGTTGTGGCTGCCTCTGATTAGTATATCAGCCCAGCGTGTCCCAGACATGTTCAGTAGGAACATGCCTGGGACTGCATTGGGAGCATATTGG
>VVHJ01052904.1:6667-18388 GCA_015107715.1 Tylochromis polylepis
TATTTTTTTTTTTATAAAAAATAAATTTTTTTTTTTTTTTTTTTTACTTATTAACCACATAGCCTATTCCTCATTACAGTTTTTAAAAAAATTTTTTATTAAACTGATAGATTTGTAATCGGTAATGTTTAAAAAACAAATAGCCAGTAAAGGTGGTGATTTAGAATAAAGTAGAAGGAACTGGGAAAATGAATTTGCATCATCTTATTGACATTAAAATAGCAGATAATAGACCCATTTCTTTGTTGTTTGATTCTTGCGTTTCTTTACAGAAGATAGAGTTTGTTTAGTCTAAACTGCGGCTCTCACCCACCTACTAGGCTACAGCCCTGAAAGACTTTCAGGTGTTGTAGTAACCTTGCATATAACTGAATTTAAAAACACCATATATACTCATATATACAACACATGCATATTTGAAAGGGTTCTCTACCTATTTGGTAAAGCACAATAAATTTACACATATGTGATGTAGTGTTCACGATTTGTTCTGTTTTACTTTTTATTTTTAGTGCTGTGATGCAGCTGTAAGCATCACAACCAAACATAAATGGCAACCTCTTTCCACACCTGTGGACAGACAAGAGTGCATTAATCACATGTGGCGGTAGTGTGGGGTTAATGCTGTTAACGGAGGAGGAGATGGGCTCAGACCGAACGAGCATGAGCTGTCACAGTGCCAGTCTCTGTGACACTCAGCTTGCAGCGGGAGGCAAGCGACATCAGTGAACATGCTGACACCATTAACCTTCCTCTGTGGTCGAGGTAACCTGCTCCAGCACTGCGGATAAACTGAGATTGGCAGCAGGTGTGACAGCTGATTAACACCAGCTGCAGGCAATTTTCCCCTCTGCTGTTTCTGTTTGTATTTTGCTTTGTGGAGCTGCAGGCCATCACTGGCGGTCTGGTCCTGTGGTACAGCTGTTAGGCTGTGAATTGCATGTAGAATGGACACTGGTTTTAGTTATGTCTGGTATATACTCTTATATACTTATATAACTAGTAATAATCAGTTAATTATTTTCAATAATTCAGTCAATAAGACGTCTGAATTTATCTGAATCTATCAATGTAAAGTGGTTTGTTGTTCAGCATTGGGAGGTAGTGGGTGCGTTGCAATGTTAAGACTATGTGGTTGGAATGACATTGGTCTCTTTTAACCTTCACTGTTCTTTGCTTTTTATTTCATTCAGTTTATCAGGAAAAACATGCTAAGGTTAGATAAGAGATACTCCATACTGTTTCACTCATATCATAAGCGTGTGTGTGTGTTCCGTATAACCTGACTAGAGGTGACATTTTACGCAGGCTGCTTGATAAACATGAGTCTGTTTCCAGCAGTGTGAGTGCGCATGTGCAAATAAAAAGGACTTTTTGAGGTATAAAAATCTTTCCCAGAAAATTTGTTGTGTCTCACACCATTGTGTGTGTGTATCATCGTGTGTGTGTGTGTGTGTGAGTGAGAGAGAGTGAGAAACAGGGCGTGTGTTTGGGACTGTACCTTAAGTGACAAAATTTCGGGGGCAAAGAAGGACCGAGTGGTGTGGACCTCCATTGATTTGGGAGAACAGTCCCCTGTCACACCTGCAGCCATGAAGGTAGGTGACACAGAATATTATCAAATGAGTGTAAAAAAGAGCAGCAGGTAAATCTATTATATGAATAAAATGGGCCTGTTTTGTAACTTCTGGTACATTTAGAAATGGGTTCTAAGGAGCTTATATGTTTAAAGATGTCTATAAACAAGTTGATACTGTGCAGTATACAGAAATGTCTCAGTTGAAATTAGCAATGCATAATTTCAGGTATATACATAAATACATATTTATTATTTATCTAACTGTACGGTTTATCTGTGGGTTTCTTAATGAAGTGGTAAAACTTCCAGTGATAACACAAACGGAAATATTAATTTAACATAAAACTGATTTTATAACAGTTTAATGTTAGCCACACAAATAGGTCACATTGAAGGGTACAGTGCATACCAGTGTTTTGGTCTCTTCACCATCAAGGATATATGGACTTAAGTATTCTTTCCATATCTACCTGCATTCAGGACTCATACGACATGTTCGAAATGAACGGCGACATGGACAAGAAGAAGAAGAAAAAGATGAAGAAGAAGGAAAAACTGGAGGGCATGAAAAGAGAAATGGATATAGTGAGTGATTGAAGAAAGATATGTTCTTTTATCACCTTCAGTCATATAGAAAGGATTGGGTGTTAGTTGATTAAAAGCCCTATGACTTTCCACATGACTTTTATGACATATTCCAGCTGTTGTTGAGATCTGACCAAGATGCATCGATTCAGATATGAAAGCATAACCTTAACTCACTCCTATCTGCCCTTAGGAAGTTTTCTGAATCTGTAATTTTGTCTGTCTCCTTCTGCAGGATGACCATGAAATAACAATTGAAGAGCTAGAAATGAGGTACACCACCAGTGCCACTAAAGTAAGACATTTCTTGTCTTTTATTTCAGTCTTGTTTTTACTCTTGTTTATTTTCCTTTTAAAACACATGTCCTGTTTTAGGCTTTGCACAAGTTCTTTACATTCCAAGACAAAGATGGTTCCTCTGTCCTTTTTTAAAGTTCACTTATTCCATGTGTCTTGCTCTGTACTCCATCCACAGGGCTTGACCTCTACATTTGCCTGTGAGATCTTGGAGAGAGATGGTCCTAATGAGCTGAAGCCTCCTGAAGGAACTCCTGAGTATGTGAAGTTTGCCAGGCAGCTGGCTGGAGGCCTCCAGTGTCTGATGTGGGTCGCCGCTGTTATCTGCTTCATCGCCTTTGGAATTGAACTTGCAAGAGGGAACCTTACAAGCTTTGATAATGTGAGTTGGCGTTCTTCCCTTTCTCTTGCTTCTCCTTTAGTGTACAATGGGGGGGGGACTGAATGCATTATGGCTCACGTAAATGGATCTGAGCAGAAAGTATCGGAGAGAACTGGGATGTAAATGAAGAGAGAGTGTGGGAAGGAGGGCAACAGCATCCTATTTTAACATCCTCGCTCTCTCTCACTCCAGCTGTACTTGGCCATTACCCTTATTGCTGTTGTCGTGGTAACTGGTTGTTTTGGTTACTACCAAGAATTCAAGAGTACCAACATCATTGCTAGCTTCAAAAACCTAGTTCCACAAGTAAGTTGCACATATGCAAATGCCATGTAACCAAATGTTGGCCTATATTATTAATGACTTCTTTTATATCTCTCTGTTCTTCATGTTTTACTCTTCTTTCATCTTGTCTAATCTGGCAACCCAATCTCCAATATTAGCAAGCCTTAGTAATCCGTGATGGTCAGAAGAACCAGATCAATGCCAACGAACTAGTGGTGGGGGATCTGGTGGAGATCAAAGGAGGAGACAGAGTCCCTGCTGATATTCGCATCATCACTAGTCAGGGCTGCAAGGTAAAATCCACACATACTGCACCGTACTGTGGACAGGATACTGTCCTATAGCATTGGACGCTTTGTTATGCTATGTTATAATGCAGGTCTATGATCAGACTTGAAAAAGTAAAATTTCTTTAAAAAACATGAGTTGATGATTTCAATAATGGAGGGACACTTAAAGGTTCACATTTAGTTGGCTGTCTAATTAAGCTGGAATTAACAACATGAAAGAGCTTGATCCATTATCACACACCTCTGTTTCTTATCTGGATTTCAACATGGAGATATGAAGGAAATCTTTTGTAAATATACTTTGTGTGCCAGGTTGACAACTCGTCCTTGACTGGGGAGTCTGAACCACAAAGCAGGAGCCCCGAATGTACTCACGAGAATCCCCTGGAGACCAGAAACATTGCTTTCTTCTCTACAACCTGTCTGGAAGGTACATTAGATAATAGATGTAACTAAAGTTTGGACTGAATCTTTGGCTTTTGTACTGTTTAACGCATTATTTTGGGTTAAAATAGATTTATGATGGCATCTGCTAATATTTTTTTGTTTGTTGTGAAGCAGAAGCAGTAACTGAACACGGTAAACAGACATACATTATCTCCTCTCCTCTCCAGGTGTGGCCACTGGCGTGATCATTAACACAGGCGATCGTACCATCATCGGTCGGATTGCCACCTTAGCGAGTGGTGTCGGAAACGAGAAGACGCCTATCGCCATAGAGATTGAGCATTTTGTGGACATCATTGCTGGTCTTGCGATCTTTTTTGGGTTTACGTTCTTTGTGGTTGCCATGTTTATTGGATATGCCTTCCTGGAAGCCATGATCTTCTTCATGGCTATTGTGGTGGCTTATGTGCCAGAAGGGCTACTTGCTACAGTAACTGTAAGTTTCACATCTACTGTAAAATCTATGTGTATCAAATACTTGTCTGTCTTATAATAGGAGAACCCGACTTTACAAGTGCTCATTTTGAAAAATCACGTGTTGTGTATTAGTGCGCAGATTAATGCAGTTGCTCGTTTTCTCTGTGGTTCTTCATTGTGGTAACACACCAGCCCATAACAAACAGTTTCTTTTTGACAGGTTTGTCTGTCTCTCACTGCTAAGCGACTTGCCAGGAAGAACTGTGTTGTGAAGAACCTGGAGGCTGTGGAGACATTAGGTCAGTATATCAGACTGTTCCTCAACAGGGACAGCTTCTTATAAGATCACTTCATGATGAAAGGGATCATTTCATTTATGATTAGATTATTTAAAGTCTCACTGTGTTGAAGTGTGGTGATAAAATCACTGCAAGTTTGGCAATATTTAGATATTAGTTAATAAAGCACTGAGTGGTTTTTCACAGGCTAGACAGTTCGTGTGTGTGTGTGTGTGTGTGTTAAATTGTATGTTTGGCTGTTTTATTTTCTCAAGTTTTAGTAAACCTACATATTTCTTAATGTTTTTCTCTTTTATATGAAGCATATGTAATGAAATGTCCTATAAATAAAAACTGCCACTGCCATTCATCAAACAAGTTAATTTTATCACGTATGCAATTCATAACCTCATAAAAATCTCCTCATAAAATCCAGTCTCTTGTGTGTAAAAAAAGACACATATGTAACCTTTGACCCTTGTGTGCTTAGGCTCCACTTCAGTGATTTGTTCGGATAAGACAGGCACACTAACCCAGAACAGGATGACTGTAGCTCATCTTTGGTTTGACAACTACATTCACGCAGCTGATACCACCGAAGATCAGTCTGGTAAATAAGCACATTCAAAGCAGTGCCTTTTAATATCACCCAGTTGTATTGCTGTAAACAGCTCTATAACAATAATTAAATATGCATAGGTCAAAGTTTTGATCAGTCATCAGAGACGTGGCGTTCCCTGGCTAGAGTTGCAGCCCTCTGCAATAGAGCTATATTCAAACCGGACCAGGAAGGAATACCCATTCCTAAGGTACAGGATATGTTCTGATGTTACTGTCTCATATGTACGTAATTACATTAACTCTGTGCTATGTAATTAAACTTGGTTTGACTTGATTTGGAGTCAGCTTGCATATAGTGCAACTCTGAGCCTGCAAAATGTTGCATTTGGTCTTCCTTTATTATAAACATTATATAAAATTTTAGTAGCCCCGTGGCCCATTATCTTATTCTTTCATGAAAAGATTAGTTCTTATCATGTTGCTTTTACCACCTCTCATAGCGGATTGTGGTTGGAGATGCATCTGAGACCGCTCTGCTCAAGTTCACTGAGCTCACAGTAGGAAACACCATGGACTACCGAAACCGCTTTAAGAAAATAGTGGAAGTGCCTTTCAACTCTACCAACAAGTTCCAGGTAGCAATAGGAGATATTGTGTCATGCTTGATTTTTAATGATAAAAAAATCCTTTTGTGGTCACCTGGAGTTTTAAATGAATTGTCTGATTCTTGGCTGATCTGAGAATGTCTTCCTTAGCTGTCTATCCATGAACTAGAGGATCCACTGGACCTGCGTTATCTGCTGGTGATGAAGGGAGCACCAGAACGTATCTTGGAACGCTGCTCCACCATTTTGATAAAAGGCCAGGAGCTGCCGCTGGATGAGCAGTGGAGCGAATCTTTTCAGACGGCTTACATGGACCTGGGAGGGCTGGGAGAAAGAGTGCTGGGTTAGAGTACTTCTCATTAAAATGTTGATAGAGTTGTTTGTTTTTCCCGCCATACACTTAAAAAATTGAAACCGGTTACTATTGGAGGTTTGAGCAAATCTTTCTAAACATTTTCACTGTAATCAGTTTTGTTTTGCAGCCCGTAATATTTGGTAGTACATAATTCATTTTGGTGGTGCTGTGGGCTTTGTATTTTTAACCATCCTTCCCTGCGCTCCCAGGTTTCTGTCACCTTTATCTAAATGAGAAAGAGTTTCCTCGTGGCTATCGATTTGAAACAGATGAGATGAATTTCCCCACATCAGGATTGTGCTTTGCTGGCCTCATCTCAATGATTGACCCACCAAGAGCCACTGTACCCGACGCTGTGATGAAATGCCGTACTGCTGGTATCAGGGTGTGTTAATATTGCCACACTTAAACAGCTTGTTTTTTAGATGTTTTGATTTCTAAAAAATTGTTTTTACTCACGTAATGCAAACTTTTCTCATATCTTTAGGTTATTATGGTAACTGGAGACCATCCAATTACTGCAAAGGCAATAGCAGCTAATGTTGGCATCATCTCAGAAGGTAGTGAAACAGTAGAAGATATTGCCCAGAGGAAGCGTATACCTGTGGAACAAGTCAACAAGAGGTGACTGCATCGCTTCAGTCCACACTTTAAACAATTCCCATTTCAGTGGCTTATACATTTGACTGTCTGTACATTTGAGTCTAATGTTTATTTCTTATATTTATTCAGCATGTGTCTGTTATAAATAAATAAACTATGTATATTTATTGTACGTGTCTGCACAGGGAAGCTCGTGCTTGTGTGATCAGCGGTGGTCAGCTGAAAGACATGAGCAGCGAAGAATTGGACGAGGCTCTACGCAGCCATCCTGAGATGGTGTTTGCAAGAACATCCCCTCAGCAGAAACTGATTATTGTGGAGAGTTGTCAGCGCTTGGTAAATACAAATACACAGTGACCTCTCACTACACTGCCTCCATCTCATAACTCGCAGACTGATTTTAAACGTGTTATGCACCTAAAGCAAGTTATCTGTGCACGTGTCTCGTACAAGCATATGCTAATATCTTACAGTCCCCTTACAATAAGATATTAGATATTAGACCTTACTACGGTCCCCCTGTGAGGACAGTAAATGAAGAAGCAGCAGGGGAGGAGATTGGTTTGCACATATTATTTTACCCAGTGTGTTCAGGTTTATGATTGTTTCCATCTTTCACCACCCCAGGGCTCCATTGTGGCTGTGACAGGTGATGGTGTGAACGACTCCCCTGCCCTTAAGAAGGCTGATATTGGCGTTGCCATGGGGATCGCTGGCTCAGACGCTGCAAAGAACGCAGCAGACATGATCTTACTGGATGACAACTTTGCTTCTATTGTCACCGGAGTGGAGCAGGGTGAGACTTGAGAAGAAATTCTGTCTTCTGACAAAACAATCTGTGGGCAGATGATTATCGCTGAACTCAACGATGAATATTCTGCCGTGTATAAAAAGTGGTCGTACGTAGAGTGAATTTATATCTTGCTACTTAAAGTATTAATGATTCTGAGGTAAAACCTATGGTGAATATAAAGACGGTGCAGCTGCATGTACTAAGCAACGAACAGTTAAAGCTAAAGCACACTGAGCCCTTTTGTTGACACACCTGGGTATGTGTGTCTGTAGGCCGTCTTATCTTTGACAACCTGAAGAAGTCTATTGCCTACACGCTAACAAAGAACATTCCTGAGCTGACTCCATATCTGATCTACATCACCGTCAGCGTGCCTCTTCCTCTCGGCTGCATCACCATCCTGTTCATTGAACTGGCCACTGATATTGTGAGTAATTATGTCATTAGCACCAGTTCCTTAAGGAAGAAAATTGCTTAATTATGGCCATTACACTCATAATTTGTTTTAACCGGTGATGATTGCCGTTATCCTATATTTGCTTGCAACACTCACACACAGTCTTGCCCTTAACAGCGGGTGATTTAGTAATATTAATATATTCTTCACTCTCATATGTGCTTTGCATTGATATCTTGTATGTTCATTTCTCTCTCTGCTGTAGTTCCCCTCTGTTTCTCTGGCATACGAGAAAGCAGAGAGTGACATCATGCACCTTAAACCTAGGAACCCCCGGCGTGATCGCCTAGTGAACGAAGCCCTGGCTGTGTATTCGTACTTCCAGATAGGTGCGGCTATAAGTGTTTGTGTCATCAAAACATACATGCAGTACAGTTTTACTACTGGAATTACTAATCCCATTTACCCTGAACTGAATGACAAACACAAAATTATCTCAGTCCACCCTGAAAAGTGCAGCAGATAAGACAGTATCTCTAATACTCAGAATATCTATTTTGGTCTCTCTGCATCTACATACTGTTTAAAAAGTTCTGACCCTTTTTTATCCCATCTCTGTTTTAGGAGCCATCCAGTCTTTTGCAGGTTTTACAGATTATTTCACCGCCATGGCTCAAGAGGGTTGGTTTCCACTCTTATGCGTTGGCCTGCGGGGTCAGTGGGAGGACGTCAAACTTCAAGACTTACAAGACAGCTATGGACAAGAATGGGTTAGTTTAGACCTTCTGATTTGCTTTCAGTGTTAATAGAAGTGTTTTTGGTAATAGGGATATTAGTGGTTTTGTTGGAATGACTTTCTCTCTCATTTCCTTTTCTCGATATGCAGACCTTCAGTCAGAGGCTGTATCAAGAATATACATGCTACACTGTGTTTTTCGTCAGTATAGAGATATGTCAGATCTCAGATGTGCTCATCAGGAAAACACGACGTCTTTCTGTGTTCCAGCAAGGCTTCTTCAGGTCAGCAAAGACCCGTCTATACCATGACTTGCTACTAGCTAAAGGTGTAGCAGAAACATTTCTAGTTTGTCAATAACTGTGATAAAGTAGAAAAACAGCATAATTATCTATCTATCTGAGTGTTTAACTGTTATTCAAGATAGCTCACCCTGCTGATTGTCTTGCAGTCAAGCAAAAAAAGCTTAAACTGCAACACATGAAGCTAGAGTCAGGAAAGTGGCAACATTAAACACTTGTATAGCTACTAATCTTAAGAGCTACAGCTGGCCACAGTCTTTATTTAACACTAATTTTGCACTTCCTAAACACAAAACACAAGTTTGATACATTTATTTGGGAAATTTCCCATGTATTTTACCATAAAGGTAACCTTGGTCTAATGAGTGACTGTAACAAGATCCGACTGGGCGATTGGCTATTTTATGTTTTCATGTGTGCAGGAACCGAGTCCTGGTGACCGCCATAATCTTCCAGCTCTGCCTGGGTAATCTGCTTTGTTACTGCCCTGGAATGCCCAATATCTTCAACTTTATGCCCATCAGGTAAAAACACAGATCCTCATTTACATGGTCGCCATCTTAAAATCATAGTTCAGACTGGATTAGAAAAAAGGAAGAAAAAAAAATAGTCAGTAATCTACAGAACGCATCTAGGTAGAAAAATGTTAATATTATACTTAAAAATTATTTACTAACTTGCTTGTTAATAACCAAAAGGTTCTTTAAATATTAACACGTTGGGTTATTTTCTCTTCAGGGTTCAGTGGTGGTTTGTTCCACTTCCATATGGTATTTTAATCTTTGTCTACGATGAGATCAGGAAGTTGGGAGTGAGAAGACACCCAGGAAGTAAGTTCAAAAATCTTTTCTCCTTCAATCGTCATTAAATTACCTATACCCGTTCCGTGATGATTAATATATCTCTTGCTATTTCACAGGTTGGTGGGATCAGGAATTATACTACTGAGATCATAGAAGCTATTTCCCTCTTTCAACCTGTGACAAACATGAAAGCATCCTTTATTCGCAGAATGTGACAAACCAGGAGAATGTCACCCAATTCATCACTTATCTGTATTTCATTGAGATTTATGTATTAAAAGCCTTTAATTTTAGAAATTTATGAGTATTCAAAAATGCCTAAATGCTTTTGACAAAATAAAAAAAGGGTGATCACTATTTCAAATATTCACAGATGTGTGTTTTTGCAAATCTTTGACTGATTGCATTGTATTTATATTAGGGCTGTCAACATTAACGCGCGTTAATCCGTCATCACGATTAATGCGATCAAAATTTTTAACACAATTAACCCATCTGGAGCGCAGAATGGACAAACTGCCTGAAATTCAGGGATTTTGAGTCATTCTGCGCTCCAGATGGGTTAATTGTGTTAAAAATTTTGATCGCGTTAATGCGTTAACATTGACAGCCCTGATATATATTAATAATGAATTTTATGACTGTCAAATCTTCATGTGTGCTGACCTTTGCCAATCTACTACGTATTTCACAAATGTTAACACTGCAACATGTGATTCACTCCAGATGATGGGTTATTAGTTTTAATGGTTAAGGATAACTTTTTAAATTAATTTGGCAGAGGTCCTTATAGCTAATATGCAGTGCTTAATAAATTTATTAGGCCACCTGTCATAAAAACTAGAACACACAAATATTTTAGAAATTCGTCAAAAAATAATTTAAACTAAAATTATATAATTTACTAAGCAAATAATAAACAATTTGCATTTTATACTCAAATTTGAGCTGGCACACTGAACTAATATTAAAAATTAATCGAGCATAACATTCAACCACAAAAAAAAAAAAAAAAGTTTCTTTTCTGAATCTGGATTTGGGATCTTAATCAAAGAATAATGATGTGGGTTTTTTTGTATATTTGAACATTTTTGACTAACAACCATATTTTGGCATTAAAAATATAATTTTGATTAAAGACCTTGCACATATTTGTGTAGTAATGATTAAAAACATAAAAAAATGATTTTGATAATTATAAATATTGTTAATTTGGGCCAGCTGTGACATAAACCTTACACTGGGTGGTGGACTAATAAATTTGTTAAGCACTGTGTACAAAAGAAAGTCTCCAAGAGAAATTTGACTTCAATTATTTTAGAAAAACGCCAATAAACTGACATTTCCATGTAGAACTGATATTTAAAGGATGGCAAGCATATGAATTCAATTTTAAAATCACACAATCATGTGGCAGATTGAATCTTCTTACATGTTGTGAATGGGCAACAATTAAAATCTCAAAACACCATGTTTAAGGGCTTTCATAATTTTTTGTTCTTAGAAGATTTGACCAGAAGATCTCAATTACATTTCGGTACAAATGTGATGCACTTATTTAATCTTCACCCTTTTCAACTTTGTTGTATTACTATTACAAATGATCTGTGTACAGTACCAGAGAATGTGTCTTCAGACATGAGATATTAATTCATTTCCTGTGATATCGTGCTGTTTCATCAAAAAAGAAAAGTGTCACAGCTCTTTTGTGGTTTTGAAGCCTACAGCTGATCCTTTTAGGAGTTTCCACTTTTTTTAAACCTTTACCTTCACAGGTAAAGAGTGTATACCTTGCACTAAAGTCTATTTTACATTTGCCATCATTTGAACGTGAACGTCGTGCTGCGATGCTCATATTGAACATCACAGCTTAAATAAGACTTGGATAATGATTGAAACCATAAATTCGTCAGGAAAGTGTTTACTGATGGTATGAATAAATGAGAGGTAGGGTCATCTTTCTTCCACACATTATTTTTTCAGCCAGAAGAGTCGCCCCCTGCTCC
>VVHJ01052904.1:18408-39682 GCA_015107715.1 Tylochromis polylepis
GGGATCTCTCCCCCCCCCCCCCCCCTTTTTTCAAAAAAAAAAAAACCCCCCCCCCCCCCCCCCCCCCCCCCCAAAAAAAAAAAAGTAATAATAATTGCTGGTTTAAGACATGCATTGGCTTTTCAGACTAACAACTGGTCAAAAATAGTACTTTTCTTATGTGGCTCTGATTTCTTTTGGGGGCGCTGCCAAAAATGCCTCTGTGCATAAAAAATGTTTTCTTAGTTAAAAACATAAAAAGAGTACATGTAACATGTTTTTGTATTTAAACATGTTTTTTTCTTCCTCATTTTCCATCTCCATGCACCTCTTTGGATTCTTCTTCTCTTTTGGACTCTATTCGACCTTCCAGATGGCGATCTTGCCGTCACGACACGCAGAGCCACTGAGGACATATCGATCCTCGGCAGAGCAGAGAGTCTGAATGCTGTCTGAATGGCCCTGCAGCTCCTTTGCTACTGTGTGGCTCTCTGTGTCCACTACCAACACTTGGCTACTCAGCTGACCTTCACACTGACCCCCAGCATCACTCCTTCCATGACAGCCAACCCAGATCTGAGAACACAAAAGGACATCAAGGAAAGGTCACATTGGATAAATGACAAACTTTTAATGATCCAAATAACTGAATGGTTGACATGTTTGCATAAACCTCACAAGACATGCTGACAACAACAGTAAAAGTATCAATATAAAGCAGTTTAAAGCAAATACAAGATCATTTCGTGACCTGACATGCTAATCACAGCTCACCTGGTCTTTGACACGAATCATGCAGGTGACTCCTGAACTTCCTGGCAGGGAGATTGTTTTAAATGGATGACTGTGGTTGTTTGTGTGCCAGAGACACAACTCCACTGAGTCTGCACAGCCTGTCCACAGCTGTCCCCGCTGAAACAAACATGCAAAACTCTCAAATTAACACATGAACAATCCTGTAACTGAATTTCAGTGACACCTTTTTGCATTTACACTGTGACTGAATCCCATCCTAGGCTAACGTACTGACTGAGACATGGATTGACAGACCGAATCACTGCTAGCTTTCTTAATTTACAGACATATAAGTAAGGATTGTAAAGTCACCTCTGGTATATAAATGAAGCTGCTGATACTACTGGGCATGCTCCGTAAGTCCTTGGGAAGTGTTATCTTTCTTTGTGGTGTCCCACTCTTTTTCAGTTCCACAATGCTGTCACCACAACCTGCACAAACACACATCCTCAAATCATTATCCAAACACATTTGGCTTTATGTGTAGACATAATTGGTTTATTTAAACCACCAGGAAAAAAATGTCAGGCGTGTCCAGTCAGAAAGCTGAAAAGATACCTCTGAGCAATGAAAGTTAGCAATGAGAACAAGTGGACTGTCATGCTCCTGGGTCTCTGTTTTGTTTTTTTTCTGGACTGGTTTTTGTTTTTGTCTGCCCATTCAGACAGCATTTCAGGATTTACTTCCTTGGATTTAAGAAACAAGTAAATTCAAGCTCTGTATTAGTGAATCTTCAGTTCAGTATTCCATAGTACCTCTGTGTTTTTGTTATTTATATTTCTTGGTTCTTGTTTATGTTAGTTCCCTTTTGTGTCCAGTCTGTCCTAGTCTCGTCTCCGTGTCGTCTCTGTGTTTTGTTACCCTTTTTTCTCCCCAGTCGTGTCCCTGTGTCAGTCTGGTCTCCCTGTGTCCTGTCTCCCTGGCTGTCTCTAGTTTCCCTGTCGTGACGAGTTCTTACATCTTAAGTCCTGGTCCCTGTGTTAGTCCCTTCCTGTCCCCATAGTCATCTCTCTGTGTTTCATCCTTTTTGTGTCCCCTTGAAGTCTGTCATGTCTCCATGTTTATAAACCTTTTGTCTAGGTCAAGTTGGTTTGTCTTAGTCTCTGTCTCAGTGTTTATGCTTCCTGTTTCATTTTGACACTCCCTCGTCCCTTGTGCAATATGTTCAGTTTAACTTCCCATGTCTCGTCCCCTTTGATTAGTATCAGCTGTGCTCCCATCTGTTTCCTCTTCACCTGAATATATTGTCAGCATCTCCCTCACTGTGTGTAAGCTTTTGTCAGTCTGCTTTCGTATTTGTAAATTAACACCAACTCTGCTCTGTTATTGCCTGCCACATGCCCGCTTTGTGACATGGAGCTCTTGAGAGAGAAGTCATTACACCGATACATATAATCAGAAACATTGATTAAATGAGGGAGAAAGAGGAGACAGTCTGTACTCACAGCACCACAGAGCACTGTTGTGGATCTGTATGGAGGAGAGATAATCACAGCTGAGTAAAAACTGCCGCTTCACTTTAAGACTGGATGAGTCCCATTGCAGGATCATCCCATCACAGCTGCAGGAGTATGTCAGCAGACTGGGAAAGAAGGCTCATTTAATACGCACCAACAGCATCACAACATGTTCATTTACACATTGAGACTCACTGTAATAAGACTGCTTTCATTTTTGTGCGTGTGTTGGATTTTGTGCTTTGTATGAACTACAGATTAACACGTCTCTACCTGTTGGGTTGGTTGCTCGTGTCCACTGCGAGGCCAGTCACTTCATGTCTGTGTTCTGTCAGCTGTTTGTTGCAGGACATGCTGTGAGTGTCGAGAATGTAGATGACAGAGTCCTGAGAACCAATCCACACCTGCTCCTGGACCAGTCCCATCATACAGTTCTACACAGAGGATAAGATAAGATATGTTTTATTTAGCCCAAAGCTGGCAAATTTCTTTTTTTACAACAGCTAAATGAATAGTTTAAATAAGAAGAATGGTAGTAGCTCAATCAAATAGACAAAAAACGTCTTAAGGTAAAAACTATTGAAATTGGAGTAGAAACAAATTTTCAAATTAAGTATGAATTTAAATTAGAATCTTAAATAATAATAGATAAAAGTAAAAATGTGATGGGAAATTTTATGTAGTTTAATGAAAATCACTATATCTTAGAACACAAAAGTATTACAATATTGAAAAATGAGTGTGTTTTACTTCTATTACCATAAACCTGATCTTTGTGAATAATATTAAACACAGAGAACACCAATACTGAAAACAACTGACTGTTGCACTAAAGCCCTCAACCAAAACAAATGTGTGCATCGACCACACTTCCTGTGTCCCTTCACATCCTCTGCATGGTGTGGTAAGCATAGACCGTGGATAAACAATTGGATGTAGCCTCTGGGTCTGAAAAGTTAAGCTAATGTGGAAATGTCCCAAACCTCCTCTCAGCAGAAGGGACAGAAATGACCCAACGTTACACTTGCCATGTATTTGTAACTCAGCATATTTTGTATCTCATTCTAGTAAACAAACATGATATTTCTGACTACAGCTGTGGTCTAAAAACTGCCAGCTTATGTAATAATACTGCAAGATGGTCTAAAGGTTGAATCACTGAGTACAATCTAGCAATGCACTTCCATAGTGTAGATACACACTGGACAGTAATAACAAGTATTAAAATGAATGCAGATGTCATCTTTTTTTTTTTTTTTTTTTAAACTTAGTTATTCCTATACTGACAATGCAACAAGTCAAAAAGTTACGAACCTTTATACACATGTTCAGAGGGATTCTTTGAGATCTATAAGCATGTTTCATTTCATTTTCATGGACAAAATCAGTGGAGAGATATGTTAAATAGCTCATAGCCTAAACAGTAAAAGCACGCCTCCTCTCACCAGCTGGGACTGTCCGACCTGGATGCAGTCCTGCAGCATTGACCAACTCGCCGCATCAAATACAACCACCTTACCCCCACTGAGAGCCACCCACAGCTTTGGGTTCATCTCACCCACTCTGCGATTACCAGTCAGCTGACCTGAAATGAGAAAGAAACATGCAAAAGGTAAGAGAAAAAGTGTTCCAAATACATAAAAGAGGATAACAGCAGTCAGTTAACACCGATTTCAAATTCATTAATTAACGCTTATTTCACATTTTCCATATACAGTTTTTTGAATAACTATATCACATGGTAATAGCTGTTTTATACAGTTGTACAAATATCAGATCCTCTTCAAAATAGTGTGTATAGATAAAGGCGGACAACGCTCCAATGAAAATCGGCTTTTTTTTAACCTGTGTTGATATTGACAAAATATAAATATATTTAGTGATATTCTGTTGAAAAAGTAAGCAGCCTCCCCTGCCGTTTCAATGATACCTGGAGTGTAAAGCAACACATGTACGGTCTGTGGCTCAGCCAGGTCCAGTGATGGGTTGATCTTGTGTTTGAGAGTCTCTGAGGTAGTTTTAGGCACTATCATAGGCACTGGCCAGAGACAAAAACACAATAAACAAACATAAACAACATATACTCTTCTATATGTAATTTTTTTCTTTCATCAAAATTACACAATTTGACAGAAACAGTCAAAAAAACAAAACAAACAAAGCCCAGACCTTCATGTTTAATTTTATCAAAGTAAGCTAGCTTTGAAGCAGCAGTGATGGATCTCTGATTCTGCAGGCAGCCTGTGACAGCATCTATTAGCAGGACGTTGGTCAGAGCCTGAGTCATGTACTGAGGGTCCTAGAGACACAAAGTGAGATTAAAAACCTAAAATAATAACCAAAGAATTAAAAGAAGGGGTAATGTAGGTTGCACTTGAGAACAGAAAAGTAATGGCAAACCAAAAGAGTAGCTAAATCAATAACACATAACAAAAGCTATAAAAAATACTGTCATCACCCGCCAGGCAGGGTGATGACAATACCCCATCAGCCTTTTATGGCTGACAGGTAAAAAGTACAATTTAGATGCAGCATGAAAGCAGCAGCCAAACGTCTATGGCTGACAACTTTAAGGGCAGTAAATCCTCAATCCTCAGTATTACATAGGTGTGGCCTGGGAAGGTACGTCTAAGTAATAAAATCACATCTGTTAAACTGTTTTAAGATCATTTGAGTTTTCTGCACCTTGTGTTGATCTGCCATCTTGCGTCCAGCCCACATCTCTTTGATCACAAGGTTCCAGAGCTCAGTCTCTGTCTTTAGGTTGGCCTCAAACACTTCAGGCCTGCTGGACGTCTGGATACGAAGGGATGGAATACGAACAAGCAGAAAGGGAACTGAGGTCATTTTTACCTCCTGTAGGAGATAAATGATTTATTTACTTATTAACAGAAGAGAATGAGAACACAGAAGGCACAATTATCAAAAATAGTTTTGAAGATGCTACTTGACCTGTATATCTCTGAACTTTGTGATTTCCAAGAAACTGGGCCGTCCTTCGGTAAGCAAAAACAGGCGTTTCTGTGTCATGGCGATTTTACCAACGCCGTGGGAAGTCTTGACACAGGAGGACAACTTGTAGACACACTCACTATTGTCAAGTTGGTCAATGACATCAGAGGGCAGGTTGACATCTTGTGCTTCAGCTTCCATCTCTTTCCAGAATGTGTAGAAGACTCTGAAAAGTTCAGGGTCCACTTGCTTTGGCTGACCTCGGACAGAGGGGTGTGTGTATGGAACTAGATGCAAACAGACAGATATATAGAAGACAAAGACACACTCTGAAAAGGACGAAGTCCAAAATCCGCTCTTCGATCTTAGATCCTAAGAATATTGTTTGTTGTTTTTCAGAGTTGCCTAAAGGTCTCTCTCTATAGCTCATCAAAATCTTTTAATGAGGATTCTGAGAGTCCATATAACCCCGGCATGATGAAATGTTGTTTATTCTTTAAACTATATGACTTCATAATGTTTCTGCACAAACAACAGCTGTATGGGAAATATTTTGAGAATCCCAGGAGCCTTCCTTTGGTCTACTATACCTCATAGCACCCCATCTATGCTAAGCAGCTCTGCCTGTAAGAATCCAGAAACCCCCCAAAATAACAAGGCATGCATGTTAATGTTCACCACAGTTACATTTTGTTTCAAAGCCAAGCATCACTGCCTTTAATGTCAGACAAAAGAACCAATCTCACAATCTTAAAGCGATCCAAACCAAAATTGAAATGGTTTTTCCTTTGTCCATGTATCCACAGCTTTACCAAAAATCATGAATTATAGCTTTGCAGTAGTTGCAGAGAAACCGACAGACCAAAAACATACCTGTGCTAAGGTCCACTGCTTTGGTGCACAGCTGAGAACAGCTGTTCTAAATACTACACCATGAGCAATAAAAAGACATTTTCACACTCGACATTTAAACAGTTAGCATTTGGAGTCATGTTCTTTCACCACAGAGAGAATCAAAGTCCAATATTTACTCTCCTTTTAGCTCTTTTTTTTTTGTTGCTAGCCCTCTGGTTTTTGCTAGCATTGCTTCTTGCCCAGCATCCAGCTGCCCCACAACCCTGAAATCACTGAGCAGTTAAAAAAGTGATAAATGGGAAGCTCTAGTTTGTTCACAAAGTTTATTTTTAATACTTTGCAGGAGCATGCAGTTTTTAATTTCAACAGCTGATGAGAGTAAAGAGAATGAGCTTAAGCTATTAAAGTCATGGTTGTACAAACCCAAACTATGGCCTGAAAGACCGAGGCAGATATCAGAATCAGAAATGATCATTTCTTTGTGAGGATGTAATCCACAGATAAAGGATTATACTAGATCATCTGACAGCTGCTTGAGTTAACCATGATGGCAACTCTGGAGCGCTGATGGAGAAAATAATTAGTGTAAGTCACTTCTGTGTCCATCATATCAGGTCTAATAAAATGACCTTGAAAAATGTCTTGAACATTCACAAGCCAATTATTGTAAATGTGCACAACAGCATTTTAGTGCGTTCCCTTGGCTTGCACTCCTGGTTAAAAATACACAAGAACCCATTTTAAATCTCAGGGATCTCGAGATTATACAAAGCTCTTAAGAGAGAAAAAAGGGAAAACTTCAAAAAGCAGAAGATAGCTTTTCTGTTTGACTTACTGTCAGTGAGAGCATCAAATAAACGCTGTATGGTCGCCACATCTCTAACAATCCCACACTCTTGAACACATCGCATAAACTCCTCCTGATGCAGAGGTTTACAGGGAAGCTGAAACTTCTTTACATGGTCATCAGGCTCCACCAGCGGCTTTTCGTTATCTGTCTTTACCTAAGGCAGAAAAACAAGACATCATCACTGCTTCATCACCAGCAGGTGCAGAACTTCAACCATGATGAAAACGTGGGTGAACCGACCTTGAGGATGAGCCTCTTGAGTTCAGGGCGTCTTTGAGCTTGCTGTCTCTCATCTCTGTGCAGTGAGTCTACGAGCCATGTGACCAAGCGAGTGGGGAAAATTGCAGTGTCGGTCTTATTGAGGTTTTGGAAGTCGCTCAGTGCGTCCAGTCGTCGTGAGCACAGTGTGTTGATTAAACCACGCAAGTAGTAGTATCTGCAGGAGCAAACTTATTTTATTCACGTCTTAGTTCACTGATGTCAGCAACAGCACTGAAAAACTTTATAAAAGAATACACAACTTTAAAAAGGAATAAAGCACAGGGAAAGTTGATTCTAAACAGCGGGAAGCACATAAATATAGATATAGGTGTATATCATATAATATATAGGTGCGTATAAAGAATAACAAGAGAATACCTGGCCAGCATGGCAGAGTTCTCACTTTGGACAGAGAAAATGGATTTTCCAAGCTGTTGGATGAGCTCAATGTAATAACTTTGGACAGAGTGGAAGGACAGAGACGCTGGGAAGTCTGGAAGTTTGAACACCTTTACAGGTTTTGGAGTTGTGCTTGGTGCTGGGAAAGGCAAAAAAAAAACCAAAGGAGGAAAGGCAGATTAAGAGAGACAAGAAAATGAGGGAAGGAGGAGCAGCGGCTTTTTCATGAGGTCTCACCAGGGTCAGATATGAGGATCTTGGAGAGCAGTGTGTTTCTTTGGAAGCCGATGGTCTGATCTTCTCTCAGGTTAGGTAGACTCATGCCCAGTCTCTTATTCAGCCTGTTCTCTGTGATGGAGCCCTTTCTTCTGGCTTGAATCTGCTGCATGGTGGGTCTGTGTGGGGCTTCAACCATGGACTTCATTCTAGAGGATGGAGGACAGAGACAACAGAGCGCTGCAGAAAAAGTGTTCACCTAAATATTTTATCAGCAGTTTAGTTGTCATATACTGAACATAATCAGGTATGTATTTGTGCTCCCACTAAACATTTCCCTCACTACTTTAAATCTGAATAAATCTTTACTTTCCAGTTTAACAGGTACATCTCGGTAAAGCTGATACAGCCAAACACAACGTCCCTGTAATAGTTGATACCTTGTTGAAGGTTATGGTGTTTCTGAGTTTTTCCCAAGAGCGGTTTGACCCCCAGATTTTTGCCTCTTTTAATATTATCAATTACCTTGATGCTTATTAGGTTTAAAAAATGTACATACTGTTGCATCTCAGAACGAGTGCTTAGCTCCATTCGAGCAAAGCTATCCATTTTCCTGTTGAGACGATCCTTGAGAAATGAATGGAAGATATGCGTCTCCAGCACCTGCAACACAGTCATGACAGTTCTTTTAAGGATGCGTAACCTCTCTAGCAACAATGTCTGTTGGCAGATGTCAGCTAATCTATCACCCATCTAAATAAAGCAGCACTGAGTCAGTCTTAACCTTCTTGTAAAAAAGTTGCTCAGCTGGCTCTCTGGTTTTCAGGAACTCTTCACTGTGAAACACTCGATGTTCATAATTCAGATGACTGCTAACATCCCTGTTACACACACACACACACACACACACACACACACACACACACACACACACATACACACACATCAGCAAAATATTAACAAATATTTAAAAGAAGCCTCCCATCAATAGTGCACTGATCAATACATTCATAACCTGAAAATGTTGACAATTAATTCCAGTGTAATCCTCTGGATGTCGTGGTTAAGTCTGCGTTGCCACGTTCTCCTCTGTGCCCGCTGTTCATTGATGTCAGTGCAACTTGCATGGTGGCACTGATCCAAGTCAAAATGTATTCGCAATGACTGGCACCTGCAAAATAAATTCAAGTTCTAGAATAGTTTATTATATAAAAAAAGATGCAGATATACAGTTTACAGTCATGTTAAGTGAAAGCACACCCTCAAATCCTCATCAGGTTCTTATCAAGTTCTACACCATGTCATTACTTATTTAACTAATACAGAATGCAGAAGCAGTGTGTGAAAAACTAAGTACACCCTCACTCCTTCTATAGCAGTGTTGCGCAAACTGTGGTACTCGTACCACTGGTGGTACGTGGGCTCCCTCTAGTGGTTCGCGGGAAGTCGCCAATTTTTTTTTTAAAGATTAAATAATATACCATGTTCTGAGTGAGGGATTTCTGAAAAATTAAAACGTACAGCTCTGCTATCACTTCCGACATAAATGAAGACAGAAAACTAAACAGCAGTGACGTTTGTAGGGTTGCTGAATTTGGGCTAGCTGGTATATAATGATGTGCTACGTGCTGGCTAGCTACACAGCTATGTTAGCATAATATAAACACAGTGAAGCTGGAGGATGAACACTAACTTTTTTCCACTCGATAAAAGTTAACGCCATGCAATCGCATGGCAGGATGCTGTAAACGGACCAAACTACAGTCAGGAGAACAACTGAGACAATCCATCCACAATACGAGGTTAGTCATTAATATACTGCGGCATTGGGCTGGGCTGTAGTTACATCGTAAGGTTTTAAAAACTGAGCTTTAAAATGAACAGTGGTAATAAAAACCGAGAGAGGCCGACAGTGATCACTGACTGTTTTTAGGGGCTTGTTCAAATTAAATAGAACAAGATACAAAGCATTAAAACATGTTAAAAACGCAACAGCCTTAATAAACGCAGAGTAATTTGAACCCGGAAGCAGGGGTCATGCGTCATCACTTAAAGACTGGATAACCCACCTGCTGTGAATGTTTTAATGCAGTATTATGATAGTGATATTATGATAGTGATATGATATTATGATAGTGATAATGTTGTTATTATCACTTGTCACATCCTGTTTATGTCAGTTAAAATAAATAACATTCATATAAGAAATAAAATTGTCTCGTGTAAACTGTATATGGTGTTAAATGGGCCTATACTACTGTACTTTAATGTTGGTCATAAGGGTGGAACTTGAAGAGCCATATATTTTATGAGTTGGTATTCATTGTGAAAAGTTTGAGCACCACTGTTCTATAGGAATTTAGAGGGCAAGTAGCAGCCAGGTGCTGCTAATCAAATGCACTTATGTGATCATCAACAAATGTGAGCATCTTTATAAAAGCAGAAGTTTTGGCAGGCTGCAGGTCTGGATTATTTAGGTGTACGTTAATAAAATGCTAAAGGAAAGGCAACAGCAATGATCTTAGAGAAGCAACTGCTGCTACCCATCAGTCACAGAAGGGTTTAAAGTAATTTCCAAACAATTTAAAGTCCATCATCCTACAGGGAGAAAGATTATTTACAAGTGGAAAACTTTCAAGGCAGTTGCCAACCTTCTCAGGAGTTGACATCCCAGCAAATTCACCCCATTGTCAGACTGTGCAGTGCTCAGAGAAACTGCCAATAACTCAAGAGCTGCATCTCGAACTCACGTTAGATGTTAAAGTTCATGACAGCAAAATTAGAAAAAGACTGAACGGAGGCGCCAGGATAAAGACTCTTTTTCTATAAAAATAAGGCAGCACAGTCACCACAAGGCTTTTGGTACAGTGTCATTTGGGCAAAGGAGCAAAGTGGAGATGTTTGACCATAATACACAGATCCATATCTGATGAAAACCAAATGGAGCATATCAGAACAAACACCTTAAAACAACAATCAAGCACGGTGGTAGAGGGGCAATGATTTGGGCTTATTTTGCACCCACAGGACCTGAGCACCTTGCAGTCACTGAGCTGAACTCCTCTGTATACCAAAGCATTCTAGCATCAAATGTGAGGCCAACCTTTAGCTACCCAATAACTAAAGGTGGTTCTACAAGCTTTTGAATCATAAGGTGTACTTAGCTTTTACTCACTGCTTCTGGATTTTGGCTTAGTTTGTAATAAACGATGACACGGTGTAATATGATGTGTTCTTGTTCATCTGAGGTTGTAACTAAATAACTCTAAGACCTGCTTAGGATGAGATGATTTGTTTTTTAATTATGTACTTAAATTTAAAGTTTTACAATGAAAAGAGGGTGTACTTTGCTTTCACATGACTATAAGTCTCTGGCTTTTTAATCATTGCCTGGTTTTACATACATATTACAGCTTAGTATTTACTTTAACAGTTCTTGGCACATAATAAAGTACCTCTGTGTGAAGCAGTGTGCAGCAACTGGAGGAATGTCAGGTAGGTTAAAAGTATCAAAAGTAGAAGTGCTGAGACTTCCGTTATCAATGTTAATTAAGATCAGATCATCTGTTTCCTGTAGAAGACAGTAACATGAATCAGGTTCAAACAATTATAGAACTACTAAAATATATTTGAGCTTGGGGGTAGCATTTCTTAACTTTATCCTTTACAAGAGGTGGATTAATCAATGGGAAATTTAAAGTAGAAGGTTTTGTACTTACAGCTGATACCTCTGCAAAATGACTGAGATGGCAGCCCATAAGAAAAGCAGTAGGAGCCATTAGAAAGTCCAGCATGCCTTTAGCCAGGACAGGAACATATGGGTGCTGCCACAACAGAGGCTGGAAGAATTATTAGACAGGCAAGGACGAAATGAATGGACCGAAGATTAAGGAGTGAATGGCTTTATTAGGGACTGAGGGGGTTCATCACCCACTAGTGTTGCCACTTTTTAGACATACCAATTTAGGTTTTCTATACAGAAGCTCAAAAGTTTAATATATGTGACTTTTTTAATGCTGAAAGAGAAATTAATAATTGATTCATCCATTTTTTATATCCCTTACTGTAATTTGGTGTAACATTAATACCAATTAACATTGATCATCCAGACACACTCATTTAGATAAGAGGGCTTTCATTTTCACAAATTTTATAAAATATCCATATTCCCAAAGCTTCCAGCTGCACCCTTCCTTTTAACTGTGGCACTGACCCTTTAAGACTTTGATTGTAACTCTTGATACTTTATTTAAAAAAAGAAAGATGGAATTAATAAGTATTGCATGCTTGTACTAACTCTAGATTTCTGAAGATATGCTGTGGATTTTGATCTCACCTGCAGAAACAATAACAAGCTCTCTGCCATCAGCGTGAGTCTAGCCCAGTCAGCAGAAAATAACACTACCCGCTGCTCCTGCAAGAGACAAGACAGCACCTACAGAGCAGGAGACAGAAGGACAGACAAACAGAGAAAGAAGTGGAAATGAATGCGAGTCTCCACTCGTCTGATTAACACAAACACAAAACATGCGTGTGGTACCTGCAGCAGCTGCTGTGGTCTGAAGCAAAGGAAGGGCAGGTGGAGGTCTAAATCTATAACCGGGTGGTCCTTATCTTCTCTTGAGGGCAGTATGATGGTCAGAGGACGTATTGTAAACATCTGGAAAACATGGATATGAATGTACTGCACTGTGTTGGATACACTGGCTTACTCCAAGCTCCAGATTTTGAAGTTTCTTAAAGACAAATTTCAAAGTCTTTATTTAAGCCGATTACAAACACACACAAACCATGTGTAGCTGTCCAGGAGGTGGAACTGGCACAAGTATCAGTTTGGCCGCAAACTCCTTCACTCTCTCTTCCATGTCTGATAATCGACAGGTTCTCAGCTGGATTAAAAGACTAGCAAATCAACAGAAAGAGTCAGAAAAGAAGAAGGCTCTCTAACCTGCCATAACCACACTTCTGAAAGACAGATTTCTTACAGCTATTTTTAACTTCAAGAGTCAAAAATGTCACAAACCCCCTTTTTGATGTTGGCAATTTAATTTGCTGAGTAATTAGGTTCCGTTCTCGTGTTTCTTACCATGTAAGACAGTCTTTGAGTGCAGTGAAATAAGGATGCTTGGATATGACACAGATGCTGTAGGCACAGAAGAGTTTAGGACACTTTGAAGACCATCTACCATTTTGATAGAGAGACATCCCTTCCTGTGGAAACACAGATAATCCAACAGGGACTTATTTTCATTTAAGGACTTTGTTAGATTTATGAAACATTATAGTAGACTGTACACATGCTGACTGCTTATTATAAGCAGTTAACTGTTACATACATTATTACGTATAAGTAATGTGTACCAGTATTGGACGGTAGCATTGCACCACTACTCCATGGGTCTTGTTGCCAAGGATGTCAGTGAAAACCAGGAAGTGGAATTGTTCCTCTTTCTGTTCACTGGCTACTTGCAGGCCACCTGCTTTAAAAATGGAAATGTACATGTACACTGTTTTTTATGAATACAAGGTGTCATTGTAGTACTACTACACCACACACAACTGGAAGGCACAAGTACAAAATATCTGAAAAATTGTATAATTAAAGTAATGATGTTTAAGAGAACAATGTTGGTGTTTTTTGATGGTATTTAGGTGCAACATATACAGTACGGTGCAAAAGTCTTGAGTCACCCCATTTCTTCATTCTTTTTATTTTGCTAGAAAAACGGGGAATGGGTGCAGAAATTTATTGAAACATGCAAACATGAATGGAAATAAAGTAAATAAGGCAAAAACTGAGTTTGTACTATTTTAATCATCTGGTGTTGCATGGTGGATCAAAATAACATGCAGCTCGATACCATGAAAACACTCCACCATTTTTTACCGCCGCCTGTAGACACTCACTGTTGTTCTGCTTTCCTGTTCTCCTCCGTATGTATTGACGTCAATTTGAACCATAAATTTCAAATTTGGATTCATCACTCTATCAGTCCAGTTCTTGAGTAATTTGGCATACCTGAGCCTTTTCTCCCCATTTCCCTTCCTGAAGAAAGGCTTCTTGACAGCCATCCTTCCGCTGAGACCATTTCTGATGAGGCTTCAGTGAACAGTTGATGGACCAGCTGAAGGGCCAGATGCATCTCTGAGTTCGTGTGTCAGGTCTTTGGTGGATTTTTTTTCTTATTTCGTAAGGATGTGACTCTCATCTGCTGTAGATTGTTTTTAGGTCTACCACTTCTTTTGTACTCCACTTGTCCAGATTCCTCAATTTTTTACTGACTGAAGATCTGTGAAAAAGCAGCCAGTGTCCAAAGAAAAACTTTAAAAGACCTTAATAAAGCTTATTAAAGAACTATTGCTCAAGACCATTTACAAATGGTTCAAGAAAGTCTGACTCCTTGGAAGCAAAACATTAAAAAAAAAAGACAGGTGGCCCAAGACTTTTGCACAGTACTGTATTTGTATTCACATGCTGACCTGGCTGAACTGAACATGTAGGTTTGCCAATGTCCACTATGTGAATGTTTCATCTCCATCAAAGGAGCCATTGCCATGTTCCAGTGGATGTCAGTAACACAAGCTTTCAGCTTGCATTGTTTGTGTCTGTGAACATGAGTGTGTCCTCTTAGTGTGTCTTTGTGTGTGACGTTGTGCGTGCTATGGAAAAACTTTTACCAGGGAAGCAGAGCTGAGGTAAAGCCATGAGATCGATGTTTTTAGGTACACTGACATCTTCTATTCCTCCTCTTTCATCTGCTGCATCTCCGCCTGCAAAAAGTCAGCTGGTTGGAGAGATATAAAAACTCCAAGACACAAAGAAATCATGGTAAGATGGGTAAAATTGAGAAATACAGTTTTAAGGATCAATAATTGTTTTGTATTTAATAATAAAGTGGGTTGTTTTTTTTCTTATGTTCCAGCTGGTGTACGCATTTATGGGTCAAATGTACCAGACCTTGACTGGGTGTTGGTGCGGCTGAAGGAGGCGGTTCCCTCTTTTTCCTGAGAAAAGAGCGCCGCAGCTTCCCATGTGATCTCAGCATTTCACTCTCAGCCTGTGTTCTGCTAACAAAAGGTGGCGCTAAGACATGAAGAACCTCCGGCTCCAACAGGAGGTGTTCGAGGGTTCCATCATTGTTAATGGTCTGAATGGGACAGAAGATGGGAAAGATTTAAGAGGGTGGGAAGGGGGAGGAGAGTCCTTTCTCATATTGTATGAGGTATGACAGTGAAATTACATGATGTTAATGTACCTAAACCAGAGCCCATATTAGCACTTTTGTCACAGTCTGACTGAGAAGCTGACTGTGTGGAATGAGGAGGTGGACCCAAGTGTAGACACACAAAGAGACAAAACTTGACATAACAAAAAACGAGCTGTTTAATAAGGCTGGCAAAAATAATGCAAACAAAGGGCAAGGGCGAAAACTAAACTGGGTGAACTAAGGCCAAACATAAAAAAAAAAAACATGGAACGTGAACAAGAACCTAGAAACCTGATATGAAGACCTGGCATGAATTCAAAATCCTGGAAACATGGCATGACGTGGAAACAAGGCAGGATAATAGATGATGAGAACACACAGACTAAATACACACAGGAGGTGATCAGGGGAAGTGGAAACACATGGGGAAACAGCTGATTAGAATGAACATAATGACGCCACAGGGGAAGTGAAACTAAACACAGTGAACATGGGACACCAGACCTCTTCAAAATAAAACAGGAAACATAACGGGACGCAGACATGACAACATGAGCCTGACACATAGAACATGCAGATATGAAACACATGAAGGGCGAGGGAGGCTTAAACACGGGGTGAAGACACAAGGGGAATCTAAGAAACAATGAACTATAATGGCAACCTAAGCATAATAGAAATGAACTTAGATAATTTAATGAACTTAAACATAAACCATAAACATCAAAATGTACAGTATTAAGACTCAAAACGCTGATATATCAAATGGCTACACTGATAAAACCAGCAAAAGTTTTTGTTTATCATTATCATAACCCATTTATCAGTTTATAGTATTTTACCCATGTCAAACATTTGTGTATCAGAGTGTATTTTAAGGCAAACACCTGGCAGATTTCCTTGAGTTTGTCACTAGATGCTCCGACCACCACACAGGCTTCCAGCAGAGCAGGCGGCAAACAGTCTGCCATCTCTGAAGCCGATCCACGACCTGGGTGGATCAACCTGACCAAGGGTCCACTTAGATATACTGGATTTGAAGAAATAGAGAGGCAGGCTGACGTAAAATGAGACAGAAATTAGATACACATGAAGAGGTAAAGATAGAAGAAAAAATACACTTAATAAATCAGACAGTTGTTTAAGCTCTCTTATCTTCATCCTTCTCTTTAAAAACAACACCTCTCAGCTAAATAAAGCTATAACACATGACCGAGCGGCTGTTCCAGCTCATTATTAGAGTCGCTGTTTTTGTCAACATCATAAGGAAAATGGCACAGATGAAAACTTCTCAGAAACCAGTGAGACAGTTTTACGTGAAAGACAAACGCTGTCAAAAAAGCTTTGACGAATACGAGATGTTCACAGAGCCTATAAGAGAATTTAATTTGATCATATCAGATCAAGTGTCCTGCTGCAGTTATTATTTGTTACATGTTTGTTTTTACATCAGTTGCACAACACCATGTCATTTAATAAGACATGCTGAATGATTCTGTTGTACACTTGTTTTTGCACTTCCCTCCATAATCTGTTGAAATTAATTCAAAGAGAAAAGTATCTGTACAGAGCAAAGCATCACTTGTTACTCCAATTTAAATGCACAAGGCTCTAACTTCATATAAAATTATATCTCAACATTTCTCCATTTCATACTTTAACATGTGAAACCGTCACTGTCTGACTGATTTTACAGATTGATACCACAAAAGAATGGTCGTATTTGCCAAATAAAAATATAATTTTTCCGTTTTTGTGACAAAAAACAAAACTCCCGAGACATGGTGATGACATCATAAGTTTAAAGCTGCTGGCTGAGTGGTCAAAGAGTTCTGTGAGAATATAAAATGAACCTTGGCAACTTATTTAAGGCATAATGACTAACAACTTTCTGGTTGTCACTGCACTGTACACCACTTTGGAGGTGCGTTATAAACACGGTTGTAATTTATGATGTGGACAGTCCAAATTTTTCACTACAATTTATTCATCAGTTAAACCTTTAAGGTTGGTTGTTTAACTCTCAGACTTGGTTAATGAAACAAAGCATACTAATATGTTGTGGCCTGTAAGATGAACAACAATAAATGCCCAATAATATTGACAAAATGTAGCCTCACAGCTTTAATCTGAAGGCAACCATAAAGCAAATCAAAGGTCAGCCCATACTTTACATGATTACATGTGGAAAGTGTGGACAGTACATGTCAAGGTACTGCATATATTTTCTGTAGCACAGTTTCCACAATTCTGTCTACACTGTATTATTATCTTTGGCTGTACAGACTATTATTATTATTATAAATCATATCAATAGGCATCTTATTCCCTTTATCATCTGCTTCTCTTTCCTTAAAGCTTAATCACCACATCACATTTCCCTGATGGTCCAGACAGTCTAGTCTTTTCTTGGAAAATTGGGATCATGTGTGCAGAGGAAGATGGAAACATGCACAGAAAGCAGAGATTACTTAGAAATAGGCCACAAGTTCTACATGAGGGCTACATGAGTTGATATAATAACAACTGGCTTTGATATAGTTAAAAGACTGAAAGGACTTTCTTAGAATCTGAGCGACACAAAAGTACTTCAAATGCTGTCACAGGGACATCGGTAATTCAATCAACTCATTCTAAAAATATCTTAACCTTGACCAAGTAACCATGGGAACAGGGTGAGACTAGTCCCTTGTTTAGTCTAAATTAACAGCTACCCCACAACACCAAGAATGTCCAGAATAAATAAAGTATTACTGTAAAAGCATGCTGCATACACATGCAGATGGGCTTCTTTCCAGTGATGTGATTATCATTTTATACAGTACAGTCACATGACCCCTGGAGAGAAAAAGGGTAAATTCCACACAAAACCATCACAACACATATCAAGGCAAATGCAGCATGTTCTGATAATGCCACAACATAATCATGTACATGAACACTTGTATCTTTGAGGTGCTCGGTAACTGCCAGACACAAACATGATTTAAAAAGGAACATTATGACTTTTACTATTAGTTTGGTGGGAAACGCCCTGAAGTTGCCGAATGCCTAAAATATGATGTCTCCTTTGATCTGCTCCCATACTAATTGTGAAAACTGCATCAAACAGGGTTCAGCTTGAACAGTGGCACTGTTACCACTGTTCTTGTGAGGTTAAAGTGCAGGCAAAACAGCTCACTGAGATTTAACAATGATTCTTTTTACTGTTTTTAGCTTTTTACTGTTCTTTTTATTGTTTTATTGTTAGGTGCATCCTAAGCTGCCTTAAAACTATGCTGCACCTGACACATAATTTCCAGGTAAGATCACTGCCACTGTTATGATCTAAGGTAGCATATATTTTTTTCTGTATGAAGGCCACATTGTGTAGTTGTATATCTGCACTTGCATTCCTAGAGAACATTAAAGTGTCGCACTTTAAGTTTAGCAATAACTGTTTTATAGATGTTGTGACATGTGACTCCCAGTCACACACTACACAGGTGAGATGTTTCTGTCTGCACAGCACATACAAACACACAAACACAAATGTGTTAAAAGTTTCTTTGACTTATCACTAACCTCCTCACAGGCTTCCCAGCTGCTTCTTATTTCTCCGCTCTCACATTCATGACGCCGATGTGGAGCTGAGCAGTGCGCAGCACGGACTGCGGAGCCAGCTCCTGAGCTGCTGAATGAAACAAGTTCATCCCAGACAGTTCCCTTTAACGCTGTCTGCTTCCTGTTTCATTATTATAGCGGTTCAAACATGCGCACTGAATATTTGAGGAAGCGCAAAAAGCTTTTATGGACTCCAACACACGTTAGGTTTATTATGGAGTGCATAAAGCGTAATTGGGCTCTGTACACTGTACACATGATCTGTGAAGTGAGTTAAAATCCAGTAAAAAAAAGAAAAAGACAGGAACAATCTTTAATAATTAACGAAACACACGCTTATTCTAATGTATTAGATTTACAAAACGCTCATATTACACACAGACACACTCTCCGGACTTACTGTGGTGATTTTTATTACATGGGTTTAATTTAAAAGGTTACATCCAATGCAAAGAGCCGTATTTGAGTGGATTAATTGCTCACCTGCGTGCCTCACTTTACACGTAAAATTAGTGATTTTTGAAGAATCTTTAGTAAGTTTCCTTTTTTTTCAGCATCCTGTTGTAATAGTTATCACTGGCCTGAAGATGGCAATAGTTACTTACTGAGCATAATGTACACTCAGCTACACCGGCACGTCATGAACTAGTGAAGTTCCGTTTTCGGTTTCTGTAAACCATAGACGAGCCAGTGAAAACCGGGGAATATGTTTAAAAGTAGCTGCAACTTCAGAACAGATAATACAATACTTTTACAAAACCCCTTGAATTAAATCTCCAAGTCTGCACTCCAACTACATCATGATTGCTTGATTTTAAATTCACCATGGTGGTGTACAGAGCCAAAATCACACACACACACAAACAAGTCTACATTTAGGTATGTAGAGGTCAAGGCGACCTGCTGAAGTTCAAACTGAGCGCCAAAATGGGGAGGAAAGGTGATTTAAGTGACTTTGAATGTGGCTTGGTCATTGGTATTTCAGAAACTGCTGAACTGCTTTGATTTTCTCAGGCAAAGATTTCTAGGGTTTACAGACAGTCATCCCAAAACTAGGAAATATCTCATTGATGTCAGCAGCCAGAGGAGAATATCCAGAGTGCTTTGAGGTGATAGGAAGGCAACAGGAACCCAATAAGCACTCGTTACAGCACAGGTATGCAGAAGAACATCTCTGAGCACAGAGAATGGCAAACCTTAAAACAGATGGGTGACAACAGCAGCAGATCACACCAGGTGCCACTCCTGCCAGCTAAAAATAGGAAACTGAGGCTGTAATTCAAAATTGGACAAAAGAAGATTGGAAAAATGTCACCTGGTCTGATGAGTCTCCATTTGTACTGCAACATTCAGATGATAGGGTCAGAATTTGGCATAAACAACATGAAAGCACGGCTCCATCCTGCCTTGTATCAGTGGTTCAGGCTGCTGCTGATGGTGTAATGGTGTGTGGGGGGTGTTTTTAAGCACACCATTCCCCTTGGTACCAAATGAGCATTGTATAAACACCACAGCCTAAGTATTGTTGCTGACCATGCCTTTATGACCACTGTGATTGCACCCACCTTCTGATGGTGGCTTCCAGCTGGATAACACATTGTCACAAAGGTCAGACACAGATTGTTTCAAACTGGTTTCTTGAACACAATAATGACTTCACTGTACGACTCACCACAGTCACTGGATCTCGATCCATTAGAGCACCTCTGAGATGTGGTTGAAAATTAGATTTTCATGATGGATGAGCAGCTGACAAATCTGCAGGAACTGTGTGACAGTATCATGTCAACATGAACTAAACTGAAGAATCTTTCCAGCACATTGCTGCATCTATACCACAGAGAATTAAAGTAGCTCTGAAGGTAAAGAAGGTGTAACTACTGAAGTGGCCGGTGAGTTTTTATGTGGGCTGTGCACAGACAAACACACTAACAACTTTTGCTCATTTTTATTTGTTTTGTCATTTTTATCTGTATAAAATCATGACAATATCAATAGCAACCCATTTTATTTGGTTTTTTTTTCCTTTTAAGCACAGATGTTTGTCGGGGAAAAAAAAGTGTGTTTTCTCCTCAAAGGCCTCTGGTGTTCACTGAAACATTTAGCCAGGTGGAGCTGAACAGTCTTGTGAGCTGAATTAGAGCAAGAAAATAACTGTAACAGCAATGAAAATACTTTTTTTCCTAATCAGAAAACAGCACCAACAACTTCAAATAATGCAACTAAAACTTTATTTATCAAAACAACAAATAACAAAATGCAAACATTAAGAAAAAGGAGAAAGAAAAAAAAGCTTAAAAACAACAGGCACACATCCAGAGTTTCTGCATTATTTGCCTTTGAAATTTGTACTTTTTACTTCGGATAGATTCTCTCAAAACTTTCATATCCATAGTTCTAAGAGGCTGAGCTCTCTTAAATGTCTGTGAATCAGGATGTGAAATTTTTGAAGCCTTGCAGAGAAATAGAACAGCAGGAGTAATGCAAGGTCCTGGCACTGCTCAAACACAGTAAAAAACTCTCTGACAGTGCACTGATAGTAAATGCCCTGCTCTCAGTCATTCCATAAAATCCCTTCGTGTTATGACACTGTGCAACCTTTTCAGTGTTTTCATTCATGGTGTCAGTTTCTGAGAACTAAACAGCACTTTAAAGGAGAAAAAAAAGACTGGGGGGGGGGGGGGGGGGGGTTTTACTCT
>VVHJ01052907.1:0-10778 GCA_015107715.1 Tylochromis polylepis
GTGTGTGTGAATCTCCTTTTTCAGCTATAAATACACCTGCATCTGAGAATCCCCTTGTTGTTTTGCTGTTTTCCTCTGTCTCTCCTCTGCTTTCTTCACTGTCTCTCTCCATCGGCACCGGAACTGTTATACTCCACAGCGATTCATCACCATTTGAAATATTTCTCAACTTAAATCTAAACATGACCCAGCATGGAAGCAGGATTCATTAATGCATGATATTATAGGAATATAGATATTCTAGTGTCACTGTCTGCTGTTTTTATTCAAAACCTGCCATCAAAATGATATATATCATCTTCTCACCAGGTTAGGGTGTGATTTCACCTATGTTTCCTGTGAAAATGATTGTTATCGCTACATTACAAACCAAGAAGTACTATAAATGTCACTGACATGTTTCTAGAGTAGAATGCAATACGAGCTGTCGCACCCACACACTGGATCAGTCTTAGGCAGCGTCTGATCGAGTGCTGCTTATAGCACCCTTCTTGTAGATGAAAGACATATGTTTCATTTCTGAATGGAAAATATTTTAATCGTGAACACGTCCCTCCTAAATGAGAGATTTTTACACTTGTTTACTGACGTATTTAGAAATATGGTTAATATGCTTTTACACGTATAGCATGACAAGCTTTCTCTTTCACATTCCTGAAGCTTGCAGATATGCTTAATTGAGCATCTCATTTACATACTCCACTATATCCGGACAGACATTCCCTCAGGATAGCTACTGTACTGGTGCATAACAAAATAGCTGATCTCCTGGATGATGCATTTCAGAAAACCCATTAATTTCATGTCCTGGTACTGTGAGGTCTCCTGTGTTCCAAGTTATATCTTGTTCTTTTCTTACCACTTCCTGTCTTATTTTGTGTATTTAGTTCAATCCTGTGTGATTCTCCACTTTCTGCCCTTGTGTGTTTCCTTATGTTGTGACTGTGCACCACCCTATTATGTTCCAGCAGTGCCAAATTATCCTTCCCCCTTGTACATATCTCCCCCTGTCTCTATGTCAGATTGGCTTTGTATCATGTGTTGAGCATTACAACAGTTTCCTCCTTGTGCAGGGCTTCCTGTGAGCCTGACATTGTCTGTCTTTGATTTTTTTTTCCCTTCTGCCTTCTCCCTCTGGTTGTGTTTGCATGGTTCAACTGATAACCCATGTACCGAACGGTTTTTGCCTCAAGTAGAGTTTTTCTTTTTCAATTTTAAGACTGCCTCTGGTGTCATGCATTTAAGTCTACCTGTTCCTGCCTACCAATCATTACCGGTATCTGTTATCTGTTATAATTCTAGCGTATTGACTGCAAGATTAATTTACCATGACAACCAGCTCTTCTCATATTTTAAAACTGAGTTGGAGGTATCAGTTACCTTAAAGAAGCTGTGCTTCCCTGTGTAATCAAAAGGGGCTTCTTGTTCTCGTATGTTAGAGAAAATTTGCAATAAGATGAAAATGTTCAGATCATCGGCACCAAATTGCATTGCAGTCAATCAAATTGTTACTGAAATAATGAACAAGAAAATCAAAATAAAATCTTATGATTGTCCTAGAAGGAAAGTCTGTGATGACTACAGTAAATCGATGTCATCATCTGAAAAACATTCATTCTTCTACAAGCATTCATGGCCATCCATCCTACAATTGTTATTCAAATTCTAAAGAGGAAAACAGTGGCTCATTACCAGAGCCACACAAATTAAAGCTTAATGATCTAATTCCATAAGTGTTCATGCAACACCGAGCCTTCAGAATCCTTCTGTTTTCTCCGATTCATCATAAATATGAATTATAATCGCAAATGACTGTCAGGGGAAGTTTGCCAGTTCACTAGAATTTAATTAGTATATTGATAACTTTCTGAGTTTCATGTTCTGCTCTGTTTTAATACTCTTTTGCAGATATTTTGTAGAATCAATCCAGTATCTCAAACTGAGAGTAAAGAATACCCAGCAAACCAATACCTTAGAATTTTGTCACACGGGAGGCAATTAAAATAATGCCAAGCAGCGTACTTTAGATGGGCAGACATGCATGGATGTACACTATCAGCTTATGACTGGATGTGGTCTCTTTGACTCTACTAACTATCAGAAACTGTGGCAGCTGATGAGAGCACAGCTGGATAAATATTCAGCTCAACTGAAAAACAGAAAAACAGCTAAAGACAATCTTGCAATTTGCTGTACCCAAACCCCCTGCCCTGCCCCTCACTGGACCACACACTCATGCGTGAGCACACACACACACACACACACACACACACACACACACACACACACACTGAGTGAAATGAAAATATTTCAATCTGGAGAAATTATTACATAATATAGCCTGAAATGGAAGAGAAGTCAATTAGAGCTATCCAAGGTCTTCATTTTGTCATAATATTTTATTGAACTTGAAGTGAAGATAAAGTGAAACAGAACCAATAAAAAGCTGCAGCTCTATTATAACTTTTGGAACAAAAGGAAAACGTCTCGTAAAAATGGATGATTGAACTATAAAGTATCAAAGGCCACAATTTATTTAGTCAAAAACAACAATCCACTGGATTTGTGTCACATTATATGTTATACATAACATATGTTATAGATGATTTATTTCATATCAGTTAATTAACAGTATTGTTGTCATAGTTAGGTGGTGGAATAAATTCTTAATAAAATATCACTGTGGTTAAAATATGAAAAGTCTGTGATCTCAGGTAAAACTAAAGTCCATGGTGATCTCTGTTTCATGGCACCAAAAGGAGTGTATCATCAGCAAAGAACAAAAATGCAATTTTAAGGTGACCAAACCTTAGAATCATTCCTGACACATTAACCTGCAGAATATTGATGAAAGGTAGCGGGAGCCACAGAGTATCCTCTGAATGTTAATAATCTCATTTTTTTAAACTAAGAACATGATTGTTACTTTATTTTTGCTATTCTTATTTGAATTCTTAATTGAATGCTCACATACACAACAAAACAAAGTTTTTGTGCATTTTGTGACTCTTGACTTTTACCAGCATGTTGCTGAATCTTTTCCTCCATGATTTTAGATTGCTCTTGAAGGAAAACAGATGCTTTATTTGGCACATGAAAGGTGTATTAACAGACATGTACACTGAGTGCACATGAGTCAATGCTGATGGGACTGCTGAACATGACATTCAAGTCGTACCCTTTCACACTCACATGAGAACACAGAGGCCATTAGGACAGAAATGCATTTAAGGCACTTTGTGGTATTGATTTTTGTTTACTAGTAAAAATAGAACAACTTTCAAATGTAGATCAATAGTCCCACTATTTCTGCTTTCATGAAACCAAAAGGAACACAAATGTACAGATACTCAGTCTAAGAACAGTCTTGCACTTACCGTAGATGAGGGGTGGTGAGGTCCAGGAACCAATCAGATAACAAAAGAGAAGACAAACGCAAGTGTGGGGAAGGAAAAATATGAGGACACAATAGCTGAGAACAGGCACTTCGGCTGCAGGGTACAAATGCACTTAAACTCTAGCCTACAATCTGTCAGTCCACTGCAAGGAAAAATAGAAGATGATTAAGAAGAGAGCACAGTGAAAGAGTATTGTTCTTTTTTCTTTCTTTTTTTTCATTCAATAACACCAACAGAGAGCAAAGACATGTTCCACATAAAGCTAATTTATTTTTGCTGTCTCTTGCCACTAATATGCCAAAAGAGGGATTCTTGTCAAAAGGGTGAGATATGAAGTGCTTGTACTGACACAGGCAATTGACGGAGTCCAGCTACAAAAATAAGTGGGCCCAGTGCAAGTCATTGTAAACTGAGAGGGTAGGGTGAAGGAAAATAACTCCATGCTTGTGCCGTTCTGGCCATTTAAGTATTTCATCTTCTGAGCCATTCTGATAGTTGTTTTTTATGCAGATGACTTGTAGTTGTCTAAAAACTTTAAATATTAAGTAGTATTTGGCCTCAATTTTTTTTAGTGTTGCTAATGGTTTATTTTGATTTGTCTCCTGTTTTTGCTTTTCGCCACTGTTGCAGCTGTCTTCCATGGACAAACATGGATGAGAAAAACAAAACATGTTTTCCTCGCTTTCTTTCATTTCCAGCTCAGACTTTTTTTCAGTAACAATGTAGAAGAAAAAAATATGCGATGGCATTTTCCATCACATGCAAACATTCAAACATGTTCGCATTTAAAATATTTTAACATGCATAAATGTATAATTTGCAACACATTTGGAGACAGACACTACAATCAGTAGTTTTGCCCGACGTCTCTCAATTATTTTTGATTAAAATGTTGTTGTTATAGAGAATCTGGCTGGGGAAACATAAACTGGGAAGCAAAACATAAGCTTCCCACAGATTGCCAAAAACATTTGACAGCAGTCTTCTTCCCTGGAATAAACATGCAGAGACGTCTCCTGAAAGTTTCTGTAACTACTCTAATAGAACAGGAAAAACAGATCCAATTTGCCATCTTTGAAATGAGTCAGGTTGACCTATGGTTAGGTCTGTTCTGCCACAGAGGATTAAATAGCCAATATAACTCTATTTCAGCTGTTGGGCTTACTTCCAGCTGACTTTATGTTTCTCTTTTTAAGGATTACTAACTCTTTAAATTAAAATAAAAACATTACATTTTTAACCATAAATGACTGAATTGAATTACAGTCATAAAAACAGAGGACAGCGCATATGCTGTCTTTTGAAAATACCTAATAAAAACAAGTTTTTTAAGTGTTTAAACTGCTACAGATATGAGGGGTTTGGGGAGTGTGGGAGATACTTTCAGGAACAGGCTAAAGTGTTCAAACTGTATAACCAGTGTGCTTTCATGTAGTTTTAACCGACACCTGCTTTCTTTCCAATCAGAAACAAGTATTCACTGCAGGTGCCATAACACAAAACTCCCATTATATCTCTTGCAACAAATGGATATTTCTTTACAGTTTGAAAACTGATATACTGTAACAGACCAAAATGTTTAATGGGTAACTGAACGACAGAAGGCAGGCTTTCATCTATGTCTGTGTGCACGCTCTACCTCTAGCCTATAAGCAGCATGTATATCATTTGAGTATTGCGTGTACTGCACCCCACAGACAGTGTCTTCGCAGTGTAGCTGGTCTGTCAGCAGACCCCCTTTGGTGCTTCGGTCACTCTGTTCTATTACTGCACAGTATGCATGAAACCAAACAAACACCATGGCCAATAGGCAAAGCAAACAGTTTCTCAGCATCCTGCTGCCATTTAAGGCACAGTATGAGGTCCGTGTTGTGTGCATGTTGTGTATTTGGGATAATGGTAGTTGGTTAGCTCAAGAACTTTTCCAGTAACTTTTCCAGTTGAGTGTGTGTGTCACAGATGTGTGAATATAAAAGAAAATTGTGCTTTGCAAATATGAAAATTTATGAGCATTGTTATGTTGCCGTGTGTGTTTCTGTGCATATTTGTACACACTGCAGATGTCCTGCGGCCAGAGATTCATTGTCCTTCTGCAGTCGATGACTAGCTCCATTCTGTCCTATTAACACCCTTGTCTCCTACTGATAATTATCTGCAACACTGCACTCCTCTACTCTGCTCTAGTTTAAAAGGGAAAGACAAAGAGCAAGTTTGTAAAAGAGACTGAAAACTTATTTAGGGAGTAAGCGGGGGAAAGAAAGGCAGAGCGACAGTCAGGTGGAATGGCGTGAAGCGAGGAGGGTGGGGGTTCAGGGGAGGGGCAGACAGACGAAAGGAGAGGAAGGAGAAATGATGATGATGAGTGTGGATAGGCAGGGAGAATTGAATCTTTTAATCTCCCAAAGTGGGAAGAAAGCGACCTGAGGCATTTGTGATTGGATTTCCTTTAAGTCCACAAGTAGGTCAATAGAACTAGCATTGCTCATTAGCAAAGAGGGAGGAGAGGGGTAGTGAGGAGAGTGAGGGGAAAGTTTTTTGTCAATACAGTGAGCATCATTCATTTGCCCTTTCTTCAGAAAAGGAGGAGGAGCAGGAGAGAGGAGATGGAGCAGCAAGCGTGCACTGGAACATTTAGTTTCGTTGACTCTCTGAAAAGGGTAGAGGAGTGACAGCAAATATAATGAAGCACAGAAGACTTGCAAAAATGTATTCACACTAAATATTAGCCACCAGGCCTGCAGAGGAAATAAAGATTTCTCGCTGTAAAAACTAAGTGAAAAAACAGAGAAAAAGAGAGGCCCTATTAAGTCAATCGAAAATCATCCAAGGTTGCTTCTAGCCTAGAAGGATATAAATAAATAAAAGCAAGCCAACATGTATAAAGTCTTGCATTTATCAAGCCTTAAAATGACTGCCATCTACACGGGTGTGAATGAAAGCATTAGCCACTGGTTTTGACATTTGGCTGAATAATAAACAAGTACTAAAAGCTTGGGATAATTCTTTCAACCCGGTTTTCTTTCTGCACAATTAGATCTTCCTTTTAAAGCACAATTAGCAATATGGTGCCAAAGCCAACTAGGGAGAAGAAGAAGAGGTATGGCAGAGCTCGGGCAAAGCAATAAAGAGAAGCAAAAAGGTTAAGTTGAGTGACGCACAGTTTTTATGGAAATGTCACGATGTTTTTAAAGCATTTATTGTGCCTGGGTGGTAGATGCTTTCTAAACTGAAAGTGCTTTATCCTAATTCATTCCAAAATATCCTCCAAAATTAACTGGATTGAACAGCTTAATTATGACTCTGGTAAAATATTCAGTACATGTTTAATGCAAAATAAACCTCAGAATTATGGTATGGAATCACTTAACTCACAAGAATGATATGTCCACTAAATTAAAATGATTCTTCTTCTTTATATTAAAGAGATGCTAGTGACTCACTTTATTCTTTATTTGGATCGCCACTATTTGTTACCACAGCAACAACTATTCAGTACAGTATAAGACACTCAAACATTACACTATATCAAGTAACCAATAATTTGAAAAGAACAGCGTAGTTAAAAAAAAAAAAAGTTCCTTCAAGAGTAAAGAGCAAAACACTTATGTCACAAATACATACATAATTAAACTCATTTGTTTTTTATTTATTTCTACAATTTTTATTAATCCAACTGTTAAAAGTTGTTCCAGTCTGACATGGCCCTCTTTGGTAGTTTATGGTTTTCTTTAAAGCACTACTTTTGGATAGAAGCAATATAAAACATGCCATGAAGAAACATCTGGCAATATGACACTGCCCCTCATTATTTTATGATAGCTCTGAATACAAATACACAAATGTTTCTCATATAAAAGACCAGACCAGAAGCCAGCATGTCTTTCTCCGTCATCCAAACCAGCCTATCATACATCCCTTCTATAGTGTCCCTCATTTAGAGGCAGAGAGTGAAGATGGGGAAGCTCTGCTTTGAGTGAACTGGATCTTAATAAGGTCTTGTTTTGAAGTGTCAGACTATATTGCTGGACAGTAATTAGGGTGGCATAAGACCATGGATTGCAATACTTGTTAAACTGCTATTGGGTTTTTTTTATAAAAAGGAACATTTTCTAATAGTGGAAATGCTCATTTTAGCACCTATGTTATGAACATGAGCTGACCATGAAACGTGACACTTACCAATTTGACTTCTTTAATCTGCTCAACAGTCTCCTGTTCCAAAAAATGCACAGCCTGTGATCTGTCCTGAGAGCATGCCTAGAGCTGAGTGCAAGAGCCTTTGAGATGTTAAACTTTAACCTGCTCTCCAAAATCCTTTGATCAACTAACATCAAGTCTTCTTGAAGCATTTTCTGAAGTTCCTTTGCATTTTCAGCATATATTTACATTGGAGTATCATCAAAGCACATATCCAAGCATGTTGTGTAAATATGGAATAAGGTAGAGTTCTTAACAGCTCCTCTGGAGGATTCCACATTATGATGACTTTAAATTTGGCACAGTGCCATTAAACAAAACGCTGCTAACTGTTGAATAAATTACTCGTTCTTGGGTTCTATCTGAAGTCTAGTTTGTTTTAATTGTTTCAGTCCTCCCACTTAGCAATGCTTCCAACTCACTAGACATCCTTGGACTATGGTAACCAATGGGCACTATATATAACAACAAATCTGACATTCTTTGCACAAATGGGCACTTCTTTTGCAATAAATTCAACCAAGTTGCATTCCCTGACAACGTGTGACTTTTTCTGTATCGTAGTTAATTTTGTATCACATTTCACTGACACACTGATACCTTTTTACAAAGAAGTTTTCAAAGCAGCTTTCATTAACCCGACTCACTTTCTCTCTGGAGTATTTTTGACAGAGTTCATCATCTTCCAATATGCAGTAATTGATAGTTTGATTAGTACTGAATTTTCTTACCTCTTGTTGTGCTGGTCTTGTCTGATTTCTGGTTTTTCCTGTTTTATGTTGCCTGCTTGTGAGTAGAATATATTTTGATCTTTAATTAAAGCAGTTAGAGCAAATGACACCTGCCTACCAGTCATGTGTGCATTTGGTTCCTCCTTCTTGCTCCAACCTTGGCACTAGATTATCACACTGAGTGTTTCAAATCTAGCACCTGGTTACATTCATATTGGAAACCATTGTCTTAGCTGAGAGCTAAATATAAAGGCAGACAGCAGGCAGTAAGCTTAGATTAGCAAAGGATAGAGACAGGCATTAAACAATGGTAAAATAACTACTTTTACTGCCATTTCTAACACTTATTAGTAATGAATATAGTTTCATTTATTTATTTGATACACTAGGAGTCATTCAGTACGACACAAATAAAAAAAAAAGGATTGTGTTTCTTGTTGTCTTCATTTGTTTTTGTGTTTCGTGAGATAAGAGCACCTAGTCCTTTTTAAAGAGTGACAGTCCATTAGAAAGAAGGAGAGGTGCAATGATTTCTCAGCCACAAGACTCTTGTTCTGTCTGGGAGCTTTGTTTTCACTTGCTGATTACTTTAGCTTTTACTTGCTTTTTGGATTAGGCTTGGGCACTATAACTATGTGGTTAGGTTCCCGGACAAGCTTCCAAAACTTTTTTTTTTTGCTGCTATTTTCCTAAATTGGGCCATATTTGGTAAATGTATGTGTTGGAACATAACATTTCAAAACAGTTTCAACAAACTGCAGCTCGACAAAACTAAATGATGGACAGCACCCTTGCTCTGCTTGCATAAATTAATATAGAGGTTTACGGCACTCACAAAAAAGACAAGCCCAGTCGAGCACACATACACATATTAAACATTTACACACTCAGTCCTGTGCATATATTCATAGACCTTGTCTCTGTCCCCCTGCCAACCAACACACACACACACACACGCACTAAATGTACAAGGAGCTGATGCTGATGAAGCAGTGGCAGCCTTTGGGCTGAGACAGATGATGGATGGATGGGAGTAGATGACTGTGGTGGGTGGCTGCTTGCTCCCTTTCTTTTTTCTCTGCCAGCCCTCCCCACAAAGTATCCCTTGCTTTGTCCCTCCTTACTTCTTACTATACCCTCTCTCACTCTGTCCTTTCCTCCCTTCACACCTACATCCAAGTCTTTCTTTTTCCCTGCTGATGAGTGATGGATTGAGGATCTGTTCTGGCTCTGTGCTTCCTTCCTGACACTAAAGGTGTCAGCATCTCCTACATCTCCACTGTTTGGTTCCTGTACAATTTATAAGCCCATTGTTGGACAGAAGGATGAGGAAACCAGACATGTGCTGCAATGGACAAAGAAGGAGAGAGGGATAGAAAATCTAAGATAGATGAGGGAAGAGACAGAAGAAGGGGAAGAAAGTAGTGGGGAAAGAGGAGGTTGCCACAGTGGGGCTGAAATGTCACTGAGCAATGAGAAGAAAATTTGCCAAATGTCCATACAATTTATACCCAAGAATCTCCAAGTTAATGATCTCTAAAGCTGCAATTTATTTCAATTTTAACTTAAAAACTTTCATCATAAGCATAAATCTAACCTTAGCCACATGGGAGACTTTATGTCACGCCACACTGATGCTGCGGTTGCTCCAGAAAGTGACAACCGATTAAACTGTGTGAGATGGTTATTAGGATTAGCACAAAGTGATTAAATGTTAATGATATAATGAATAATGAGCCCCCACTCATTCTCATTAGCAACCAGTTGATAACTGTATACAAGGCCACTGTGAGCTGTAGCAGAGAGGGAATGAAGGAAAGAGGAAGCATAATTAGAAAATGGGGTGAAAAACTTGAGAAGTAAGGGAAGGAGTGGAAGACGCTCACACAGGGGTTGTAATAAGACTACTTAGTTGTGATTTTTGGATTAGCACACACTATGGACACTTTAATCCAAAGTCAAACAGGCCTGCCTCAGTATACTTCCTGACATTTTGTGCAGACCCTGGAGCAGGTTGTAGAACTATGCAGCTGCTCTGGGAGCACAAAATCATTTCCTGAAAATGCCCAGAAATCTGAGACACCACCGATAACAAAAGTAGTCTTTTCAAAAACAGGATTTTAATAGAGGGTTAGGTCCTGTTTCTTACAAGCATGCGCTATTTTTTGCGAATAACCCATTTATATATTTATTTATTTTTTTCAATTGGTTGTCCCGGGGAGCTGATTTATTCGATATAACCAGAGCGCCCCCAAGTGGCAAGAAACTGGAACTGCTGACTGTCCAGAGGGATGAGCATCACTTCGGGGACCTGGCAGCAGAGCACAGGAGTAGATTAAGGGGGGAAATTATTTATAAAATTCCCTTCAATTATTTATTAAGCAATTCCTCACAGTGTTTACTAAGGGGTTATTAAATATTATGCTGCTAAGCTACTCAAAAGACAGAATCG
>VVHJ01052908.1:0-11892 GCA_015107715.1 Tylochromis polylepis
TGGTTCTACAAAGTATTGACTCAGGGGGCTGAATAATTACGCACACCCCACTTTGCAGTTATTTATTTGTAAAAAATGTTTGGAATCATGTATGATTTTCGTTCCACTTCTCACGTGTACACCACTTTGTATTGGTCTTTCACGTGGAATTCCAATAAAATTGATTCATGTTTGTGGCTGTAATGTGACAAAATGTGGAAAAGTTCAAGGGGGCCGAATACTTTTGCAAGCCACTGTATGTAGTGATGATGAATGGTAATACTGCTCCTTCTCATCTAAAATTAAACCGGTTAAACAACAAAAATAAGCAAAAAGGAGTTCCCACAACATTGTCGGATGTCCTAAAAATAATTATTTCCCTCTTTCATTCGTCTATTTTTACCTGTCCTTTCATATTTTTCTCACACAGTATAAAGTTTTATTGATCCATATTTCATCTTACAGTCATGTCGTAAGAGGAAAAATACAAAAGGTGCCCCTTTCATGAGTAAATCATATGAGGCATGCGAAACAGATGAAACATAAAAATTCACTTTAAGTTTTTGTCTTTCTCTTTCATATGGGAACAGGTGTCTCTTCATCTTATTTATCGTATGTATTTTTTGTGTAAATAGTTATAGACAGCTTTAACTGGAACAGTTAAGTCATGAAATGTGTGATATCTTTGGATTGGCTCAATCACTCTTTAAATCCTCTCACAGTCTTTTTAAAATGAGTGCCTCTGCCCTACTCCTCCGCTCCTTTGCAACGCATCAGTAAAAAGCAACAATATTATGACCTTGTTTTTTTTTAAAATCATTATTTCTTTTTAAGTATGTATAATAATTACGTATTTTTATTACTTATCATCACGGAGTACTCAACAAATTCTGCGAGCACAACAAAGTTGATCTATTTTGCGAAAATTGTGACAAAGAATGGAAATTATTGAGAATGAATGATGAAATTAATAAATAAATTTGAGTCTATAGGTGGAGAAAGCTAATCATTCTCCTGTTCCTACTGTGCAGAAGCTAAATCTCTGAGCAACACTAATCCCGCTCGTTCTTCTGGTTATCTCTTCTCCTTGGTCCTCCCCTGCATCCCTCAGCAGGTATTTCTCCACTGCCAAAGTCCCTCGTTTATTCCCTGTTTATTGCCATTCAGGTCACCTGCCACCCCTCCCAAACTGACACCCCCACTGTGCTCTGTTTGTTTCTACTGTTGTGTCCCAGTGACATTATCCACAGTAATCCAATTGAAAGCTCCTCAGACCCTGAGCTGGGTTCTGTGGGGTTGAGACGTTTCCATGGGGATCGCATGGATTCCTAATTAAGCTCATTAAAGCTTGTTATTAAAGCTCGTTAAATCTCATCCTGACATGGTAGCGCCGCTACTGGTGCCTAACTTTACAAATTCATACAGAAACATGCCCTCCACCCTTACCCCTTACAAACACACACATGCACGCATGCGCACACGCGCGCGCGCACACACACACACACACATTAAGAAACAGTTACAGATTTGCACTTGCACGCACCGGTCTAATGCACTTTGTTCAGTGTAATTAAAGCTCTCAGTAAGCCCTGTGGCTTTCCCAGCTGCTTAGTTTGAACAGAAACAGAGAAGTGACACAACACAAATTCGGTGAAAAGTAAAATCACTTGTACAATCCAAACTCAACCACCTTACTATTTCTTCTATTTATTGTTGTTATTACTACTCTGTGTTGCACTTTGTGGAACATTTGCCCTGGACATTGATAATACTTAATTTTTTTTTTTAAAGAAATAAACATTTATAATAGAAACTCAAAAATGGTCAAAACCCTGAAAGGGTGAGCAGGTAAGCATCAAATTGAAAGATGTGCTTGAGCCTTGAAAGGTATTTTGGTCAAGTGGAAGGATGGAGAATAAGGAGAGCTCCACTTTATTTTTCACTCAGGCACGTTACTCCCTCCCCGTTGCCCTGACTCTAAATTTATACGTCAACTCCAAATATTGTTCTTTGACTGTGAACAGGAACAGTAAACTATGATGTTTCTTTTGGGGTCTTCAGGGGTCTGAGTGGAACAGCATGTGAGAGTATGTGTGCGTGAAGAGATGAGGAGAAAGAGGGCGAGAGAGACTCCTCTCGCAACCTGAATCAGCCCTTTGATGCTGACTGGCCTTGACATCAACAATGTGGCCTTTCACAGCCCCCACCCACCTCTGAGGAGCTTACCAAGAACACACACGTACACAGTCTTTCTGTGTCACTCTCCCATTTAGGTTTTATTTTATTGTTTGTTTTTTGTAGCTTTTTAATTTTTTTGGCGCTGTTCACAAGGGAATGGCGCTATAGCTAGAAAGAAAATATTTCAAGGAAGGGGGTGGAAGTATTTACATGAGCCCTGTAAATAATAGAGAGCATTGGACTCAGTGAGAAATGGTCATTCTGCAAATTCCCCAGCAGAACCAATGAGGCTCAGAGATCTTGTTAAGTCCTCTGCAGAAATTACATGGTAAACACCAGAGAAATGAAAGGATATTGAGGAAGAGTGGAATTGGTCAGGGCCAGAGGGACACATTATATCACAGTGGATTTCTTAAGTGCCCCCTCACAGTGGGTTTTTTTCCCCTTCCCCCTTGTTCCTTTAAAACAGTTCCGTCTTCGCCTTTACCAGTTGTGTCACTCCTTTGACATTAAAGGGATTTCAGTGCTGTCTCACAATGGCTGTGGTTAAAGACTTTGTTCCAGATAAATGTTGAAACACTCAGTCCTCTGAAGAGAGGTTCTGAAGTTCATTCTGCCGAGGGACATCCATCATTGACATCACTGCTAATTTCGGTGACACATTCGGCAAAACATGCCCAGCTGTGTGTAAAAGAAACACATGATCTCAGTGTTTCCATGTGATTTTATTACTCCATACTTTTCAGCAGCTTACAAAGGCAGACAGTTATATCAAACATGTGTTTCTTTAATGCTCAATGTGTGAAAAGAATTGACTGTGATTGCCCCAGCAGATGATGTTTTAAGATATGTGTCAGGCTAGAGGAGCATAAATTCTCTAAACTTAATCTGTGTTTACTCTGGGCAGGCTGTGATGGACTTGTTAGCATTAATTAGCATTAATTCTGTAGTAACACTGCCAAAGTATGCAGCTGTGGGCAAAAAGAAATCTATGGGGGTTGACAAAGCTCGACAGAGGTGAAGAGCAGCCCTTTGGGCTGTGGCCTTCTGCGTACCATAATAAGATGAGAGTAATGAGAGAAATAATGACTAGTGTATGATTTAGTTCACTGAATGTAGATACTCATCAAGATGTTCTTGCATACCTCAAATCCAAAAAGAAAGCGGCTCTTTCCTAGCTTTTTGTTGCTGCAGAAACCAACAACAGGCCAGTGGTTAGGACATTAGCTCTCTCTCCCTCTCTCTCTCTCCTCTGACTGTCTCAAGTTAAACACATCTCACAGAGCATGCTATTTCCTGAAGATGAATGCTACTCTGTGATGAGCCGGGCTAAATGCATCCAGTCATTTCCCATGGAGCATGAGCCTGTGTTTAGGTGACGGGACATCCTGAGGATGTGGGTAGTCACAGTATGGCCGCTTTGGTGCCTTACTGCCTGCCGATCTGCCACGTGGACATTGGCCATTAAATCTGTTGTTTTCTTCTTTCTTTTTTCTTTATTGAAAGCTCAGCCAAATGCCCAACCTGAAAATGGATATGGAGGCATATAAAGATTTCAGAGGAATTTTGACTTCTTCGTGGTTAAGTTTTAGCCATCCATACAAAAACAAAATTGTAGCTAAAGCTTGTAGAGCTTAGAAAAAGAAACCGACTGGTTTAATGTGTCTGGGTAATTATTAAGTTAGTTAGAGCCACTTGTGATTTAGACTGCAGTAATCTCCATAATGGCTACAGTAGATATACAATCCTGCTGCCCACTGATGGTTTAGGAAATCTTGTTTTTTCAGCCTGTATAGCGCCAGCTCAAACCAGCTGCTGTCAAGGAGCCTTTGAGCTTTACCCTGCTGCTGCCTCTGCGCCTGCATCCACAGCTTCAGTGGTCAGAGGCTCATATTCAAGTCTTTCTGACAGGGGTGGTTTGCTTTGATAGTCAACCCTGTTTACCGCTCCATGTCCTGGGGGCTAACCGAGCTCAGATCACCCTCAAATGAACTGAAGAGTGAGGGAAATATTCAACACAGCTGTGCTTACTCTGGGGGCAGGGGCCAGGAGAGACGTGCTGCTATGCTTTCAGGTACTGGGCAGGTCTCGCCTCTGAAGCTGTCTTTAGAGAGCCTGTTTGCATTTATAAAAATGTTTGCTTGGATATGAAAATAAAGATTTCCCTAGTGGCAAGGGATGGGAACGTAAAGAGAGAAAGCGAGCTGGATGGAGATAAAAGATTTTTTTTTTCTAACAGGTAGCAAATCAGCTAACCCAGCGGCTGCTAGGGAATATACCAGCAACTCCTCAGCAAATCAAAGGTAGTCTGAAGGCTCAAGCTGGCAATTTCTCCCTGAGTAAATCATTTGGCCTCTCCTCTTTATTCACTGAGTCAAAATTTCTCTTAGCCAGTTTTGTTACTTTGACCAATTTACCATCTCTGTGTGTCTGCACAACAGACCCAAGGCTGGCAGCATCAGTGTGAGTGGAACAGAGAGAAACTGTGGTGTAATGAATAGAGGGCATGGCTATTTGGCAATGTGAGTGGATGGGAGGGGGTCACATAAGCTGTTAAAGTGGGCAGAGTCAAGAAATATGGCAGGTAGTATGGAAACAGCTTTGGCTTGCCAATAACTGTAGCTCATCATGTTTAATGAACAATTCTGGTTTGGAATTAAAACAGCCAGCTGTGGAGCAGTTGTCACTCATATGTGTTTATGGTCTCTGACCATGCTTAGCCTTCCCTAATTATTGACCTATTTTTCATTCATGAGAGTGTCCTTGCAGATTTATTCATATGCAAGCATGTCCAGTTTCCCCAAATTAGGATCCATACAGTGCCATTTACCCATGCCCCATTTTCCCTGTTGCTGTCTTACACAAGCACACATGCATTTTAAATGCAAAAAATGTATACTAAACATTCTGTAATTTATGCACTCAAGGACTGTGTTGCATAGAATGAGCTCTTGTAGCAGGTTTTGGTATACGCTGTGACTCCGAGCTATAACCATGATCAGTTTAAATGATTTACATTTTGTCTAATTAATGCAAAAATCACTGGACAAATGCAAATGTGTCTTTTTCAGACGTTGCCAAGTCAATGTAATGCCTAGTAAAATATGGAACAACTGTTGTCAAGAGAAGTGGAAAGTCACGAGCAAGCTGTGAGCAAAACCATGTTGTGAGTGTATCCATTCTGCCCACTGCGTTGCTGGCGTCCAGGCTGGCCCCCTGTTTGCGTGTGCATCCTGTACCCCTCTGCTTCACAGCCCTCCCTACGCTTCTCCATATTTCCTCTATTTCTTTCTGTCCAAGCTTTGCCTGGTGTGAGTTCTGGCATGCTGGCCCTGTCCTGGCCTCCTCTTCTACTCTGCTCCACTTCCTCCCCCTGGCTCGGTGGCCTGGCTGCCCGGCGGGGGCAGCCTGCTCACCTCCGGGGCAGCTGGCATGCCTGATGGCCCCATTCATCAGACCTGCGGGTGAGGGGTGGGGGTCCCACATACAAAAGAGGTGGGTTTTTATCGTTGACTTTATTGGGATAGTTATTAAATAAGCCATGATGACAGGGGAGGCAGAAGAATGCTTTCAACTTCCTCTGCAGGAGATGTCTTACACAAACCCTAAAACTTGACGATGGAAGGAGGGAGGGGCAAAGGCAAACAGTAATTTTGTCATCCAAAACGGGAGAAGAAAAAATGGTCACGGAGATATATTTATGAAGTGAGTACCTTTCTGAAAATGAATTGGGGATTTTTGAAGAGAAAAGTGATAGGGAAAATAAGGATAGTTTAACGTGTGAATGGGAAAGACTCTAGTTTGTTGTCTTTTAAAGATAGATGACTTGCCTGGCGGCCTGCAATGTTGAGGCTGGTGGCTGAATGGCTTATGACTGAATAACAGAACCCCCTCCTGAGATTGGCCAGTAACACACACAACTCACACACACACAGACCATTGAGTGTCCCAGCAGGAGAGAAGACACAGCCTCTGGGCCAGGGGCCAGTGCAGGGATACAGAGGGCAGTGAAAGTCTCCCCACAGTTTCCAATACAGCCAACAGTTAACTATTGGCATGGGAAAACCCAGCCCAGTGCCTCCACACCCTCAGCTGCATTCAAGCCTAACAGTAGCACATCCTTGTGTGCATGAGATTCCCCTGACCCTAACCCTGCTCCACAGCTGCTGAACAAGAGAAAAAAGAAAGCTGCAGCACCAGAAACAGAGGGACACAGAGAGAATGGACACCAGAGGTGAGAAAACCAGAGGCACCAGAGGCAAAATGAATGACTCACTGACATCCGCTTGGCTTGCCTTGGATGTTGAGTCCTTCTGAACAATGCTAGAAAAAGAAAAAGTTAAAATCCACGACATTTATTGCCACAGTCATCATTCAGTTATTTGTGTTAAACTAACTCTCAGAGGGCTTCCTTCTATATTACCCGGGCTACTGTAATATCTCACCGACTGCAGCAGCAACAAAAATGATGTTACAATTTGTGAAATAAGCTTTCACAAGGCGTGGTTGAAGAGTGTTGCCATGGAATAGTAATTACTGAGGTTCAGTCTTTTGCTACATGTATATTATTTAAAGCCTACTTTGAGAGGATCGAGCCAGTGATTGAGCCCATAGTTGCCATTTGTTTTTCCTTAAAGAGCTTAATAGCTTTGTTACTTCTATATGCAGCCAGATTTGAGCAAAGCATTAGTTCAACCAGACTACAAAGTTAGGCTTGCAACAGACTGGAGATCTGTCCAGGGTGTACCCAGCCTCTTGAGATCCTGAATTGGAGATTGATGGATGGATATAAACTTTAATTCAAGTCAATTGGTAAATTTCATGTCTGCTATTAAAGTTGCTTTAGCCTACACAGAGTTGCAACACATCTGCAAGCTGCTTTGGAACCAACCTTTTTTTCTGTTCCTTTCCCATCATCCTATGTTATACTCAATCAATGTCATCTCTGTTATCACTGAATGCTCTGTTCTGTAGGGGTTCTGTTGCTGCTCTCAATGCCTCAGGCTTTCATGTGCATGTGGAAGCTCAAACAGGTCTCAGAAGAGACTCATACCTCAATCTGAACTGCTTGGATGGAAATAACAATCATCTTTTGACTACACTGGTCTTGACTGACTCGACTTCTGTTAACAAAGCAAAAAAAAAAAAGTTCTAAGCAACTCTTTCTGAAAATAATCACTGTAGTGCATCTAAAACAATAGTTTTTTTTTCATTCCAGTGGATTGAACGCTGTCCATAAAATAAAAGAACTTAACATTTTCAAGTAAGCAGTTTCACTTTTCTGCTTGGTTTCAGGTCTTTCTGTTGTCATATTATGTTCGTACAGTGGGTGTTTTTTTTGTTTTTTTTAACAATTTGGCTAGCGAGGCTACTGTGTGAAAGACTGCCGGAATGTTTTTGAGGGGAAAATAACAAGAGTAGCTTTACTTCAGCCAAGTTTCCCATGAAAAAAACAAAAATACCAATGTACTTGCTCATTACAAATAAACAAATACAGCTGCCAGCATAATGAATTGTACTTCAAAACATGTGCACATGTTCAAGAGCCCATCTGTGCTTCAGTCTTAAAAATGCACTTACAGGCATGCTTGTACCACTGTCAGTTTTCATCCTTCGCCTCAGTCTTGTAATTATCTTGTCAATTAACCTGGAGCTGGAAGGATAAATGACACACTTGTCTCCTTCACCGTTTCACCATGGCTCCTGTTTTCCTCTGCTTCCAAATAAATGCAAAGTCGAGAGAGGGAGAGGCTGATGTATGTTTTTGAAAATCAGGAGGTATTTAAATTTGACTTTGCTGATAATTTCAAGGTTGCTCTTCCTCACTGAACTGTCTGCTTTTCTTTGATTCCTTCATGATGTGCAAACTGGCAAACCCTCAGATTTTTGTAATCATAGCGAGAAAATGGACGAGCTGTATTTTACTTAAAGCCCTGCTCTTTTTTTTTTGTTAAGTCATTGCATTGATGCAAAATACAGTAAACCTTATATGAACTATAATTCCTTTAAAAACCAAGCAAAAAAAGCCAAACAAGTTTTTTGTTGTTGTACACGATTGAGCGTACCACTATTGATAATACCTGTAATATCTAAAAATATAAAACGGATGTGGGTGATTAAACTAAATTTTCTGTTATGATTTTGGCTTCCAGCCATAATAGAAATTAGGCTTTCTCTCTCCTTTTTTGTTTGTTATTATTATAAACCCAGTGCAGCCCTTTCCTTTTACAGTAGTTTGATTTTGCACCTCACCAAAAAGGCCAAGTAAAATCACAAGGTTTCTGTAGGTGAACCTGTGGAAGGAATATTAACATGTGCCTCTTGGTTTTCCATTTTCTGTCAGACGTTCTGTGCCTGCTGCGAACATCTCCCAAAGCACATAAGTCCGCTGCTGCTTGGGCCTCTCTCTGCCCCCCTCTGCCCCTGCAGAATGGAGGCAGACTGGCAGGGAGCATGGTCCCTGCCAGTCTGCCTCCCTGCCAGCCTGTCAGTGCTCTTGTGAGAACAGGCTTTACTGTCAAAGCCACAGCCAACTCCCTGTCAGATGATTCCGCGTGCCCCCCACGCCCACCTCTTTTCTTTAGTATTATTTGAACAGTATTTAAAGTTCAAGAAAATCCCGTTTAAAAAAATAAATAAATAAAGACATAATTTCATTAAATTCAATAAATGCACGATGTTTGTCAAGTTAATGAATGGCTGTGTTCAGTTCTGTTAGATTATCGACCAACTTAATCTTTATTATGATTTTTGGTGTCTTCAAACAGGCACCGTTATATTTTAACACAAATATGATAAAATCACAAACAGTCGAGCACCTGTGCAGGTGTGCTTATGGACTGACTTTCCAGTTTGTGACTGACTAAAGTACACTGACTACCTCCAAGAGGATCCTCTTTTCTGTTGCTGCAGTTACTTACTCTCGCACATCGGAAGAGACTCGCTTCCCTACGGCAAATGTGCCAAGTTGTGCCGAGTTGCTTCCACAGGTGTAGCAAGGCTGTTGTTACCTTGTTGAGTGAAGTAGTGGAGACAGGTGAACTGATGAGGACTCAATTCTTCATTTCATTACCGACCTGTTGTCTGCTCATCTGTTCCTGTCTGCTTTTCGAGTGCTCTCAGCTGCAGTTTGTTGCTGGTCTAATTGAGTTACTGCAGGTTTGTGCTCTGTATTACTTTCTTACAGTTTAAAAATTTAAAAAAAAAAAAAATATAATACAAACTGAGTACTTCACATACCAGTGACATTTCTTCATCCCAGTTTAGCTAAATCATTTTTTTATTACTTGTCATTCTGAATTAAACGCTAGTAACAGTTTTCACCAGCCAGATTTGCATGCAAGACTACAAATAATACATTTAAAGAGGAATTTGACTGATAGCAATTTTTTTTAACACATATTGTGATATTATCATTATCATGAATCATTTTACCACTCTGTGTCATGAAAATCTAACATCATGACCCTAATACAATAAAGTCCTAATAAAAATAGGTTTCTCCCTCTGAAATATCTTTCCATTTCCTTGTCTGAACTGTTTTCCTCTCATATTTTGCACCTTGATGAAAGCAGACATGAAATGCTTGCTTCATCCAGTTCAGTGAATCAAACAAATGAATATAGGCTTTTCACCCTCATTTGCTCTGTGTTAGGTATGCTTTGTGTCGCATCTGTAGCAGTGCATGTCAAATCTTCATCTGTTCATCAGCGTAGATGCGTCTGTCTGTGAATGTGTTTGTAAAAAGGGACAGTGCGCAGTCACATCTGGCCTCGTAAACCGCAGTGCTCGCTGAACCTGCGTGGGATTCGACTTTCACTGTAGAATCCCAAACCTCAGCAACGACGACAACTGCTTTATTGAAAATCTAAAAATAGCGTGACAAGAGATGAATATCTGTAGCATCTAATTCATTTTAACAACACACATGAAACGAAATGAAGTGGCATACGGCTTGGGAGAATAGAAAGGAGAAGCATGGTTTTAGGTTTGAGTGATGAATGCCACTTTCTATCCTCCTGTGCTCAATATGTCTGGAAAAAGCTGGATTTTGAACATTTTCGGTGTGTGCCCCCAAGGACATTCTGAATGCACCGTACCTAGAACTTAAAAATAAAGCTTTCTTGTGGTGGGGATGATGCATTTTTTATTTTCTTTAGAAGTCTCAGACAAATTCGTTCTGAGATTCTATAGAGCAAATTTTATGTTAACTAATTGTTTCTAAGTGCAGTCTAGAGATGGACAAAAGTGGTTCTATTGTCAGTGCAAGCAGACAGTCAATAACGTGGGCTCGGCAGTTTTGTTTTTTCCTCCTAACTGACTAACTGACTCATTATTCTGTATCAACTCATTGAATCTCTGCTGTCAAAACATGTTTGTGTACAGACGAGCCACTGCTGACAGATGTGAAAGGCATTTAATAAGCAATATAGCAGCCACAATTTTCAAGAAACATGGGAAGTGTTTAGCGTAGCCTTAACATACCAGATTAACAATGAGCCATTTAAGGTAAGGGGAAGATTTTTATAATTAGCTCAAATCTTGTTTTAACTGATTTTCTCCTATTTGGCAAATCTAAATGGAAAAGAAGGACTGTATAGACAAAATGCACTTCATTAAAAAGGTAAAATCCTGTTGTTTCTGAAAGCGTGCATCTTTAAGCATGTAACTAAACAGAACTTAAGCGTGGATGGTTGTTTATTGTTTAACTATAGTTTTAAAGCACTTTGAGTGCTCCGGGACCGTAGAAAAGCGCTATATAAGAATCAGTCCATTTACCATTTTCTTTAATACTGAATAACCTGTAGTTTATATTATCAAATAGAAATGGGTCAAGCCAAAGGCAAAATCTCCACCAGATTTGAGCTACAATTATGCATCTATATTTAAAATGCACTTTCACTATAATGTGTTATTTGCTGATATTGGCAGTAAGATTTATCAAAGATTACTTATTTCTTTATTTTTTTTATTTTATGGAATAGATCCGTGCCACTACTTCTTTTCTCCGACACCTAACCTTTGGGGGTGACTCTGCAGCGATGCGGACTAAGACCTTCAGATACTGGCATTCTAACACTTAGTAATTGGCATTATAACACCTCAGAGATGAAGTACCAGCACCTTGCCCCATGTGAGCATGCATAGCAATGCTTATACATCACACTTCACTAAGCGCATTCACTGCCTAAAGTGTGTGTGTGTGTGTGTGTGTGTGTGTGTGTGTGTGTGTGTGTGTGTGTGTGTGGACAAAGACAGGAAGAAAGAAAGAAAAACGGAGAGAAGGAGATATGATCTGTCCGTCAGCTCCTTTATCAGTGCATCTGTCCTGTAGGTGCGTATCTGGGGCTGCTCACTCCACTGAGCACTCAATCACTGGGGCTGGTGTGCGTGAATTTTGTGCCAGAGGAATGAGTGTGTGTCAATACATGTGTTGCAAGGTTACCCATGTGGAAGCAGATCAACACGCTGAATGAATTAACACATGTGTTTGAGGTGGTGGGGATTGGGGGGGGGTGTCTCTGCATGCCCGTCTCTCACTGTAGTCTTTTCACAACTCCTCCAGGTCATGCCACTTGCGCTCAGAGCAAAGCTTTTGTGAGCTGAGGCTTTTAATTTTTCAGAAGCTCATGCTTGTTAACTTAACCTTAGAGTGACCTCGCTGATGTCAGTCTCCTTGGGTTGCCATGCCTCACCCCTTTTTTTTTTTTTTTCCCCTTTTTTTTTTTTAAACCA
>VVHJ01052909.1:5823-17432 GCA_015107715.1 Tylochromis polylepis
TACCAGCCACACTTCTTTTTCTGATTACTTATTGATAGAATATAAGATTGACTGCATCAGCTCTTCTTCCCGACATGAATAGATAATCAGATGTCTGTCCTAATCATGCTCATGCCTTTTTGCACATGAAAGGCATAAATCACAGAATGGATGACGGGAAAAGCCTTAGCGAAATATTCCTGAGATTTAAAGCTAAGTTGTTTAATTGTGGCCCAGTCTGTCGAGGAGAATTTTATGAGTACAGCATGATTATCTGTGACTCTGTGCTCATTACCCTGCACTGTTAACCTTTTACTAAAAGGAGCCCAGTGGAATTGCGACCCTGCAGATAAAGCTGATGATGACAGGTAGAGATGGATGTTTGCCTCGGGGTAACATGTTGGAAGCCAGACCTGGCTCAGCCCGACGATGACTTCATTTCTCCGCCTTACCTGAAAGCCGCTGCTTCACTCAGCAGAAAACAAAGCCTGTTCCCACTCTGTCTGACCCCACAGGATTACTCTACAGATCCCTCTACCAGTGTACAAATCTCAGCTCCTGGCTGCCTGACATAAAAAAATGAGGAAATATGAAGATTGCTGGATTGGCAAGGAAACGATTCGTCTTTTTCACTTGCTGCAAATAAAATGTGTTTGTGTGTTTATTCATGGCTGACAAGTATAGTTGGCATCATTTCATCTGTATTTTTGCTGACTTTTTCTTCACATCCTCTTGTTTGATGTTATTGAGTTCAGCAGGTCATACTGGCTGGATTTAAAAAAGCATTATTCATTCAGTAAGACGCTATAAGAGGCAATACCCTGTATTGCATAGTGAGCAGTAACAGGAGAGTTTTGGACCTTTAGAATTCAGGTTTTGGCCCCTTTAACTGCTGTCTGTCTAAGGCAAGATCTTGCATTATTGTTGACTTCTGGTTAGAGGTTCACAGCAACTTTTAGTCAGTAAATGGTTATTAAAAAAAACATCCTAAAGACCTTTAATGTTTTTTGAAATAACCCAGACTTTGAACAGATTGTTATTTTTTGGGGGGGCAAAAGTCAGAGGAGCCCAAGTTCATTTGTGTTTCAGCAATTTTGAATTTTCTTTCACGTCCATGAAATTAGTTTAAGACAATGTTTCAGCTGCTCATAAAACAGCTCTAAACTCAGAGAAACAAACTGGAACCAGAAAGTTCTTTGGAGTAATGCCATAGAAGTAGAAGACGTTCCGAAAGAAAACTTCTGGCAAGGTGTTTCTCCAAAATGGAACTATCAGCGATGGTTGACTGGTTGGTGATCTCTGGTAACACATAATGCTAGGAAAAAGTGTGCATTCCCCAACTGGTTGGTGAGTGGTTGCCAGAGGTTGCTGCCTGTTGGTAGGTGAAATTGACTGCAAAAAGGGTGCTGCAGTGAAAACCTCCAACTGATTGCTTTGGTTGCCAGGAGATTGCCCCAGTTGCCCAAAGTTTGCATGGAAGATGACGATTTGTCCACCAACATTGTCTGGAAACAAAGAATGTTTGCCTTGACAAATAAAAGTTGTGCCTTAGCGCTGTGACCAACACATTTCAAAAAGCACAACTTCTGCTTTGAAGGTAAAATGTTCTCCACCAGAGTGTTTGGAGACAAGTCAGCATCTTCAGTGTAAACTACTGGTGACTGTGGCAGTCTTTAGGTTTTTAGTGGCATACCCTCTTTGGGCCCCAACAACACCCAGCAACCATCCCAAACCACTCACATTTTTCCATAGTGAGTTGTGGCTTCCTGGGTTTTCTGAATAAAAGTTTCTCCCACTGTTTCATTTAACAGCGTCTTACACAAACAAACCAGTCAAAACAGTTCAATTTTTAATTAATAAATGTATAACGCCATTAAAGTTGTTCATAAAATCCTTCTATTATATATTTATGTATACAGCAAAGAGCAAAATACTTTTAGTGACCTCAAAAAGCCAGTTGTCAGGGACTTTGACATGTTCGTGAGAACAATAATGCTGTACCTAAAAATGATGGATTGCGAGCCTACTTTCAGACTATTTCAGCAACAAACCTTTAACTCCATTTGAAGTGACGTGCACTGCATATCTGTACTTCAGCGCTACCTTGAGGGTGGATTAAACGCAGAAGTCACTTAGTCCTTTCAGAATACCCTTTGTCTTCATTTTCTCGTGTCTTTTCAAACCAGTACTGTTTTTCGAACAGACAGAAGGAAACATCTCAAATGTTCGGTGGACAGCTTGTAACCCACTGACCTTTTGCATTTCTGTTTTGATAAAGTCACTGGGCACCTCTCTAGCTCGTCAAACTGACCATTTACTCTCAGGTCTGTTTGAGTGGTCTTTGCCCTTTAGTTAGAAGAGGATCGTGCCTCAACTCGTTTTATTACAAGCCAGTCTTACATGACGACTGAAAGCTGCTCGACCTTTGCTTTGCCTGTGAAAGGAACTTGGTTAAGAGAATAGGAGACCTTGAATCAGTTTCAGTGCTTCCAAGCTTCAGATGCAGCACAAGAACACTTATGAACCACATACTGTATGACTCCAGCTCAAAGAACGGCTCTATACTCCAGATTTGATTTCCTGTCAGAGCAAGTGTTGACACTGTGTTTAACCCCACAGTTATTGTATTCTCCTGCTGTGAGAGAAAGAAGGAGCGAGGTTGTTAAACATTTAGTTTAAGTGGCTTTATTGCCCCAGTGATGTGATGTGGCTCTTGTCATTTTTTTGGGCTGTGAATGGTGAAAGATTTTTGCAGCCGCAACAAAAAGGGATGTTTTTGGGTTTTTTTAGATTCGAAGCTGGAAGATGTTTGCGTGCTGTTTGGGGAGCTTGCTGTGTAAACATCTAGTTGTTCGTGCTTCTTTGAGTACAATGTGTGAAACACTAGGGACGTCTGTGTCACAGGTGCATGTTTGAATATGATAACCATGAAGAGCCTAAACATGTTTGTCTTGGAAACAAAATGTGGGATGATTTTTGGTAACCCGCTGTGCCACAGAGTGATAGAGTAAACTGTTTCCTCTGAGACAAATAATGTAATCACAATTAAACCGTATGTGTCTGATGCTACACTGTTATGTTTATGTAAGAGCGTGAAATCACTTTTAAATTGTGCCTTTATTCACTGCTATTTCATCTGTGACGCCATCGGCTGAGTCAGCTGTCCTACTTGTTGACACCCGCTGGGCATCTGGCAAGTCTATCTCCGGTGTGATGTCAGGGATCTATTGAGGTGTCTGCCCCTGTGATACTGCTGCTCAGTGGGGTGCCTGTCATTTAGTGCAAACGAAGTCCTAGCTGGTTTAAATAAAGGTTTGGTGACTGGATGCATCAATGAGGTTTCAAACTACCAGATGAAATATTTATCTCTCCACAGAGGCCCACTGGAGAAGTGCTTTTCCTTTATCAGGAAAGATCACAAAAGCCGTTCATACTGTTTTTAGTTCAACAGCAACATTAAGCAATAGCAACACAGAAAACTGCTTGGGACCTTCACATTTCTGACATCATTCATGCACACTTGTTGAAGTATTAATTTGCTGCTCCATTCTTTGGTTTGTTTATAGGTGACCTATTATGCTAATTTCGAGCTCCAGTGAAACATTTTTATTCTGCTTTGCATGATTCACAGTTCACAACGATTCTCTGTCTGAAAGAAGCTATTTTAGCTCCTGTTACTTTAAGGCCGCTCTTCTGACTGGCTGCCCCTCACGAGCAGAAGGTTTGAAGAGTACGTGGGTGGGGCTTCCGTGTGCATACTTAGAAGTGTGTGCCTGAGATGACCAAATTTGGGAAATCCCCCCTCTATGACATCCTACAGAGCAAAGGGTAGAAAAAATGGTCTCAAACCAAGCATTAAGACCAGACTGAGCCTGAGCTTTTGACTCACAAGGATCAGAGGTGGGAAGTAACGTGGTACAAATACTTCTTAGAAGAGTAGAATTTTCAGGTATCAGTATTTTACTTGAGTAGTTATTTTTCTGGCAACTTTGACTTTTTACTCACTCCACTTTTTAAGTATCTGCACTTTTCTACTCCTTACATTTTCAAAATAGGCTCTTTACTTTCCATTGAACGAATTTAAGGGGAGTTATTATTTTACATTACTGTGGGCCTTCAAACATTAAACCGATTTGAGCCTAAACATTAACACATGAAAAGCAATCCTTTTCGTGTACTGATCACAGGGCGATGTGGCATAAAGAGAGATAAGTGTGCCATACTCAGGGGTTAACGTGGGCCGGGCCAACACCAGAAGGAGCGCTAACGTCCATAAGCATTTAGCATTTAGCTAGCCCAACAAAAAAGGAGTGAGAGGAGCACAAACGGAGTAATGTTTTAAATGGCAGGTAACTTCAAATACAACGTTTCTATCAGCTCAACAAACATCCGCATACACAAACTGTTTGTGTGCAGTTTGTCGCACAGCGTGTTGCTAGCTAAAGGTCCAGCTGCTGTTTTTCACAGGGAGAGAAAATAAAGAGCTAACTTCACTCAGAGATGGAGAAAGATAAGAAAGACAGGACAGGAGAGGAAGGTTATATTTAAAGGTAAGGACTGCTCATTGGTATTTGATAAACTAGAACTTTAAAGCTTACATGTAAGTCCTCGTGTTTTTAAATTAGATATTGGGTCTGTACATGTGACAATGTGTTTTTTCATATTGTGAAACATGCTGTAAATCAAACTGAGGTAGACTAATTGTTATTTAAAGATTTCATGAAAACACTCTGCAGGTTAGTGCAGGATAAACAGGTTAGTTTGCTGTACTGTTAGTGTAGAGGATGGAACTCAGGCAGGATAACTCATAAAACATCTACAATGTAGGCAACAGAAAACAGATCAATATTCCCCACACCATTACATCACTACCAGCCTGTACCGTTGATACAAAGCAGAATGGAAACACACTTTCATGTCATTTACACTGAATTCTGACCCAACCATCTGAATGTCACGGCAGATATCGATTCGTCAAACCAAACAATATTTTTGCAATCTTCTATTATCCAGTTTTGGTGAGGCTGTGTGAATTGTGGTCTTCTGCTGCTGTATCCCGTCTGCTTCCATTTGTTTCATGTGTTTTGTGTTCAGAGATGTTCTTCAGCAAACCTTGGTCATAATAAGCAGTTATTTGAGTTGCTGTTGCTCTTGTTGTTCTTATCAGCTGGAAGCAGTGTGGCCAATCTCATCTGACCTTTGGCATTAACAAGGCATTTTCACCCAGAGAACTTCCACCCACTATTTTCTTTCTTTTTTGACCACTCTGTAAAACATTCTCTGGTTGTGTTGAAAAATCCAAGTAATCCAATCAGCAGTGCATGAAAAACTCAGACCAGGCCAACTGGCATCAACAAAAATGCCACAATCACTTAAATCACCTTCTGAGGCTTGATTTGAAATACAAACCATGTCTACATGCTTAAATTCACTGAGTTGCTGCCATAGGATTGACTAGTTAAATATTTGCGTTATTACCGAAAAAATCTTCTATATTTTATTGGTATTGTCATATATAATCTTAACCTCTTTTTAAACCCTCTTCCCCATATCTCTGTAATGTGCTTCATTTAGCCGAGTTATTATAATTTATGTTAAATCAACTTGTTCTGTGTTTTGTATCAGAAGATTCCAGTGGAGCTGCTGTTATAAAAGATTGTTTATGGAAAAATGCTTGACTTATTGTCCAGTTTCACACAAAAAAATAGCAGGCAACGGTTCATGGATGCTCTTTTTATTTAAATAAATGTCAGACCTAATCAAGGATGAAAATAAATAGTTTCTCAGACTTTTCCACCTTAAAAGTGCTTGAAGGACTCCTGAGTCCCTGATGCTCACTTTGGAAACCACTTTGTCGCTGCTTCATGCTGAGATGAATGTGATGGCGAACAAACAGCGAAAATGACTCTTTCCGATGGCTGGTGTTTTTTCCTCGTTAACAATAACAAAAGCATGACTTTTCCACAGTGCTGGTAAAGTGCTGGAGTTTAAAGCAGCGTGATTACAACACAGAGCACACGCGCAGACAACATGAAGCACTGAACTCACATGTGAATGGGTGAAAACCTCAAAAGTAAAATTTTAAACAACCTCTGTGAGAGTGACAGGTGGCTTCACATGTTGCCTCTTCAAAATTTCCGCACATGCATGTGAAACATGTTTTTCCTTGTTAATTGGCATCCTCTAAGTTTTACTGGCTGCCCGCCTTGTTGCATCATAAAGTAAGGAAGCCCTTTAACAATAGTTTAGCTTTTTAAAAAGCTGTCAGTTAAATGCCCACGCTTTACATGAGCGGTGACGCGGATTATACGGTGCGTTATGCATGGGAAAGCTGCTGTAAACTTGAAAGAGGCATGTTAGCGTACGAGTGAAAAAATAGGAGGAGGAGGCACTATTCTTGCCTCCACAGGGTTAAAATGCCACCAATAAGCCTGGAGGGACAATAATAGCAGGCAATTACTGCTAGCCAGCGCCCCATGCCTCCCACGTCTGAGCACAGCGACATGGACATCCTTTATCTTGTCCACTGGAAATAGCTTGGTGCTTGCTGTGTCTCCTGCTCAATGTTAGGCCCCAGCAGACCCTTGAGTCTCAGCCAACGACAGCTTTGGAAAAGTAAACACAGTCCTGCAGCTCCCTTCCCACCACCTCATACCTACCCTCCCTGGCACAGAGGGCGAGCAGTCATTAATCTAGAACATAAACAGAGCTACAACAATGCCAAACAATCCCCTGTCCTCCTCCTCATCTACACCTCCTATCCCTTTCCTTTTTACTCATCCACCCACCCTTCTCTTCTGGACTTTCCCAAGGCAAGCTGTTGAACATAAATTGTTTAGAACTTTATTTCTGCTCTAACAGCAAGAGACTAAGAGCACGTACTAAGATTAAAACATCTTTAATTACAATTTGATAATAAATAAAATTAACACATCAAGCCAGCGGGAGAAACATGGAGGAAGATGAGACAACAATCTGAGGGAGAATACACAGACTGTATAGAGTTGCACACATCAGTGAGGTGGATGACAAGGCACAGATGAATAGAAAGAAAATAACAAGGGAAGGGAAAATAAAGAAGGGAAGTAACAGAACAAAAACTAAGAGAACTTACTTTCAGAATACAGTAGGACGTAAACTGAAGAACAGACTCTAGGACAAACATAATGGCACAAGGGACACAAAAGGAAAAGAAAAACAAAAAAGTCTGAGGGTCAACACACCCACCCCGCACCCGCACTTCCACACACCTTTGCCTGCTGACCAGCCCACCATGCACCTGACCCTAATGCCTGCTGATGTCGTATCTCAGGACTGACCATCAAAAGCTTGTCTGCGAGTTCCTCTTCCAGGAGGAGGACCTGATTTCCCACTTCCAAGCCGGGCACTGCAGACTAGGAGGAACCACCGGGGTACACCAAGAACCTAAGGGCTAGATTATGCATCTTATGGCCTTGGAACAGTTTTAGGAGCTTCCAGGGGCAACTGGAAAGTGTTGGTGGGGAGAAGGAGGTCTGCAGTGGCCCGCTTTGGCTGCTGCCAGCCTGACTCTTAGGATAGAAGTCAGTCAAAAAAAACCCAAAACAAAAGCAAATCATTGCTTCAGTGGTGAAATAGGAATAGAAGAAATAAAAACAGGAAACAAAAAGATCATTGAGATTTCATTCAAAGTTTTCTGCAGAAATCGTCTTTTCCAGCTGTCACCAACATGCCTGGTTGGATCAGCCTGCCCATGCACTGTGCATCTACTTTGCCATAATGCAAACAGCAGGTTCTAAAAGTGGGTGAGCACAACAAGCAGAAATGACATTAAAGTGCAATGCATGCCGGCAGTGGTGGTGCCATTTTTTTTCATACATCAGCTGGCTATAATGTCCTGAATGAGAACATTTAGTCTAAACAACCAGATTTTGGCCACATGCCTCCAGCTCTTTGCCGCTTCATCCCCCAAATAAAGTTGAAGAGTCACTGTTTAGAACCAATAGAGGGGATCCTGCACACATGGCAGAGCTATCTGAGCCTAGCGGGATCTCTGGAGCAGTGCAGCACAGCCCAAAGCGATGCCCTTGAAGGGGAAAGTAAACTTAAACCTGGTATTTTGTTGCTTTTTATGTGCAGAGTTGCACCATTTTTTGATCATACTTTCGGCAACCCAAAGATATAAACAGAAGTGGTTTTGTGTTCTGTGTCCTTTGTGGAGATCTGAAAGGGATATTTCTCCTATAAGTAAATGAGTTATGAACACGTCTTCTCGCAGTCTTGAGTCATACATTCCCACACTAGCCCTTTTAACCTGAAAAGTGCATCCTGTGGTCTGCTGACATGTAGACACATGCAGTATGAATTAGATGTTGTGCAAAACCATACTTGGGTGGCTGCAGAGGCTTGAAGCAGTGCTCCTCCCACTACTTGAGTTTCATCTTGGCCATAATTTGATAGTTTGTTGAAAGAAAATGGGCCGGGACCAGCCACTCATCATCAAGTTTTATTTCTCACCCATCAGCCCCCTCCTTCTCAACGACCAGCTCTTTGTTGCGAGGAATGTCCTTGTTCTTTGTGCCGTCTGTCTTTTGGCTCAGGTCTGTGTTGGCAGATGTCCAGGGCTGCCGAGCTTCTCTGTTAGTTCAGACAATGCAGAAAATATGATAGATGATAGGCAGCAGGCAGCGTACTGATACAAATCATCATCTTCATCAACAGGCACTCTGAGCCTGTTTTGTCATGTCAGAAAATCGATTTACTTTCGATTTATTTTTTTTATTACAGCTTTGGTGGGGTATTAAAACATATTTTATTCAAAGAGGACCACAAGCTTTATATCAGCAGTGACAGAAAATGGTTATTTTGCCCTGAATTATTTCACTCAGGCAAAGCTTTTGCAAATGAGTTGGGTGTTTCTCAGAACAAGGGCGACAAACTAGATCCTTTCTGTTGCCGACACATCTTTGGCTGCCTGCAATAGTCCAGAGAGATCAGCAGAATTATAATTTATTTACAGGTATCAAAAGACCCTTCTGTCATTCAGAAATGTCTAATATTGCCAAAACACAGACTGCAGTACAGAATTTGTCGCGATATAGAGTTGTGTCAGGTGCTGTGTGATGCTAATGCTGATACTTGGTGCTGCAAACACATTTCAGTGTTTTTTACACATCCAGCAGATATAAAGCAGTATTACCGCTCATTTGTAGTCCTGTTTGTGGTGCCAAAAACCGTAGTACCGCTAATGGCCACTGGGGGCTCCAGGCGTGAGTCAGCCCCTGCAGACTCCCATATTAAAATGTCCAAGTTAAAGAGAGGAAATAAATGTGTTTACAGCCTGGTATAAAAATGTTATAGTCTCTATAGGTAATTTGTGACAACTCCACAGTCAATGAACTTTTACATAACCCACCTATATAAATTCTATTAGGGCTTAAAGATACGCATCACTAATGTCTCAGTCACATAGACTTGGAGGCTGATTGGCGATCTCCTGGAAACTACTAGTTGTGAGGGAATAATGGATATTCCCTGACTGGTTGGTGAGTGGTTGCAGGATTGCTTTGGTTGCCAGCAGATTGCTGCAGTCGCCCACAGTTTGCCTGGCTGCCTGCTTGTGTGCAGACACTTGCCAACTACTTGTTAAGCGGTTGTGAAAGTGTGAAAAGTGCAATGCAAAAAGCGCTATGCCTTATTGATGTAACTAACACGCTTCAAAAGGCACAACTTCTAATTTGAAGGCGCTTGTTGGTTGCTTAGCTAGTGTTGCAGTAGAGTTGGTGTCTTCCACGCAAACTACAGGAATTCATAGCAATCTGCTAGTGACTAAACCACTCACAAGTAGGTGTTTGGCAAAGCACCCTCTTTGTCACCGATTTCACTTAGCAACCTCCAGCAGCCTCCAGTAACGGTTCGGGAATACACATTTTTCCTTAGAGATTTGAGGTTTCCAGGGGGTCATCGAGCAGGGTTGTGGGACTGAGGCCTGATGGCGTGGCCAAAACATTATAAGGAGGAGACGTTGCAAGAATTCATGAACTGAAATCTATGTTTCTGTAACTGTGTCAATACTTCAGAATCATAGTCCACCTTGGGGGGATACATCTGTTTCTTTCAGTCTGGGGTCACCACCTGATAATAGAAAGCCTAGATTTACTCTCTCTGAACTGAACTTTAGATCTTTTTGGTCTCCAGACGGAAAGAGCTGACTCCACTGTGTTCAGCAGCTCATCAAACTATGCCTGGCTATTGCTTGGTGCTGAACAGCTAGTGGGCAGTGTCAGAAAATTAGAGCTTTAGGAATGAACCAAAAGTTTTAGACAAGGCAGCTTAACAATGAGTTGAAACGCTACAAAACCGTGAACGGTAATTTACCTCCTTCACTCTAACTCTAATCATGAAAGTTTAAAAAGACAATAATCTGGTCTCTAAACAGCATCGGTCATGTACTAAGAGGCAATTAAGTCTGTACCTTCAGATATTTCTTAGCAGGAGAGCTGCTCAGCAAACAGCTACTTTGGCTCTCAGTCCTGCAATTAGTGTTCAGAGTGTTGCAGCAGAGCAGCACTGACATAATGTCAGGTGTCGACGCTGCAGCGCAACATCTGGACCTGTGCACCGCTGAAGTCAACTCCACTGTAATTTGTAAAGGAATGGCAGTAAAAATAAACACAAGCCCGGAAAAATGAGCAAAGGTTGGGCTTCTCGTTATCTGTCATTAGTCGACTGAGCCATTCATCTCTCTGGCATGCAAGGGTGAAGAATACAGGTCAGCAGTACCCCAGAGAGCTCAGGAGATGACTTCTGTAACAGTGGTTGGAAAGAGCTACCTCTGTTGAAGGGAGGTGGGAGCATATTTAGAGGTGCAGGGGGAAACAGTGGTGTTCCAAGGGCAAGTAGGCCACAGAGACTTGAAACGGTGAGTTTGATGTGTGGTTAGAAGAGCAGCAGTCAGTGTTTGAGGAGATATTGATCCAGCTGATAATTGTCTGTGTCTGAGGGCTTTTACAGGCTGCTTCAGGTATTAATGAAGAGCCTGCAGAGTAGCACTGGTGTCCGCATGTTGACTTTGGTTGCTGCCTATGAATAGGAGAAATAAGAGCTTCTCATGGAGATCATTATATCTAAAGCAGTGGATGAAAAAAGCCACTTACATGGCTTCATTTCTGTCAGCAACAGCCTATTCTGAGCCTTCACTTGTATACACCGGTCTTCACTGCACAGCGCTGCAGAGAGACATGTTTGAAACTTTGAAGTAATTCTGTAGAGCTGGTGAAGCGCTTGTTAGTTCTGAGGTGATGTTTTACATGAATTTAAAGGCTGGGCATGAATTTAGTCTAGTTTTTAAGAGTGTACATTTTGCTTCTGACCTTTTTTTTTAGTTGATGTAACTTTCACAGTGCACATAGGGAACTACTGGAAGTCCAGAATTACTTCATGATCTGCTTTTGTCAGACCATTTTGCTGAAAAACAGAAACTGGAAAAACGTGGACTCATGATGGATCTTACTTATCCCAGCTGACCATGCTGGATGCATTTCCAAAGCTGATCAAATTAAATATAGAAAATGCACCGTTTGGATGTTTTATCAGATTAAAAAGAAATACAACAAACCCCCCAAAACACAAAGCTCCCCCCCCCCCGCGGG
>VVHJ01052910.1:0-13155 GCA_015107715.1 Tylochromis polylepis
TAAAGTCCTGTTTGTGGCACATTAGTATATGTGAGGGGGCAAACTCCTCAAGATGGGTGGTGACCATGGTGGCCATTTAGAAGTCGGCCATCTTGGATACAACTTTTGTTTTTTCAATAGGAAGAGGGCCATGTGACACATCAAACTTATTGGTAATGTCACAAGAAAAACAATGGTGTGCTTGGTTTCAACGTAACTTTATTCTTTCATGAGTTATTTACAAGTTTCTCTTTGTTCACAGCCATTGACATGTCGAAGAGGTTAACACGTGAGGAGCGGATCGAAATCGTGTTGATATCTGGTGAACGCAGTAACCGGGTCATTGCAGCAGATTTCAATGCAAGACACCCTACGAGACCACCCATCTCCCATGCTACAGTCAGCAAACTGCTTGCTAAGTTTCGTGAAACTGGTTCAGTGTTGGATTTGCCAAAATGTGGACGCAAGAAAACTGTCACTAATGAAGAAACATCAGTGGCTGTCCTAGCTTCATTCAGCAAGAGCCCACAGCGTAGCACTCGCCGCATGTCACTGGAGAGTGGCATTAGTCGAACATCCCTTCGGCGGATATTAGCTACTCACAAATGGCACCCTTACAAACTCCAGCTACTGCAGCATCTCAACGAGGATGACCCAGATCGGCGCACAGAATTTGCAGAATGGGCAAAACAAAAATTGGAACAGGACCCTCAGTTCACGCAGAAGATTTTGTTCAGTGATGAGGCAAACTTTTATGTGAATGGTGAAGTTAACAAACAAAACCACCGCTATTGGTCTGACACTAACCCACATTGGATGGATCCCTCCAAGACTGTTGGAACAACAAAAGTGATGGTTTGGTGTGGTATATGGGGTACAACGATAGTGGGTCCATTCTTCATCAATGGAAACCTCAAGGCCACTGGATATTTGAAATTGCTACATGATGATGTGTTTCCCTCTTTATGCACTGAAGCTGGCACGTTCCCTGAGTTTTTCCAGCAAGATGGTGCACCACCACATTATGGGTGCCAGGTCCGAGCATTCCTAGATGAACAGTTTCCTGGAAAGTGGATTGGTCGTCGTGGGCCAGTTGAATAGCCCCCAAGGTCTCCCGATCTGACCCCCTTAGACTTTTATCTTTGGGGTCATCTGAAGGCAATTGTCTATGGTGTGAAGATACGAGATGTGCAGCACCTGAAACTACGGATACTGGATGCCTGTGCTGGCATTTCTCCTGCGGTGTTGCTATCAGTGTGTGAAGAGTGGGAGAAGAGGGTTGCATTGACAATCCAACACAATGGGCAGCACATTGAACACATTTTATAAGTGGTCAGAAACTTGTAAATAACTCATGAAAGAATAAAGCTATGTTGAAACCAAGCACACCATTGTTTTTCTTGTGACATTACCAATAAGTTTGATGTGTCACATGGCCCTCTTCCTATTGAAAAAACAAAAGTTGTATCCAAGATGGCCGACTTCTAAATGGCCACCATGGTCACCACCCATCTTGAGGAGTTTGCCCCCTCACATATACTAATGTGCCACAAACAGGACTTTAATATCACCAACCATTCCCATGTTATTACGGTGTATCCATATAAATGGCCCACCCTTTAGACTTTGCACCTCTTTAAAATCACCACCATTTTCTCTTGATATGCGTTGCCACCACATAAAGCAGTCTAGTTCAACCCCGGTGAGACCAGCAGCATTTTAACCCTATAATGCCCTGTGCATCATATTTGATACATGGGTTTCTGAAACCTCCTTCTCATCAACATGATCAATACTTGCCATAATTTCAAAATGTTATGGACGAAACTCTGTGTCTAAAATTAACATTGTTGTTAACAAAAAGTTGCCAAAAACGCCCAATGTCTCAAACGTGATACAACAAATATATACTGAAAATATATCATACACAACATGATATAGCAAAAAAAATTTTTGTGGATTTTGTTATAAGGGTTAATAAATATCTCAGTTCAAATAAATAAATCAGAATTTTCTGGCTATTTTTGGATGGGTTGGGTCTTACAGGGTTAATAAAATGCAAATACTTGACACCTGAAAACTCTATATTGAACGAGCTTTGACTAGTGTTGGTGTCATAAATAAACACATAAATAAAAACACTACAAATTAATTGTTAATTTTTTAATGATTTTTTTAAATGAATTTAATGCATTATGCAATACTTAATTATCCCCTGGTGAAAGTAATTAGTTATACCATTTGTTATTTTGATTTTTGTTATTACTTCATAACATTACCTAATATGCATCATCACATAATTATCAGTAGACAATATAAACCTGAGCACTCGAAAAGAAGGCAACAAGACTTATTTTTGGTTCGTGAAGAGGTTTTCATCACCCATCCAAAAGAGGCCTCGCCAGTTCTAATAACCTGACAGAGAGTCTTGTGTACAGCTGAGTACACCTGTTGGGGTGGTTCTCCTATGTTGAGACATGCATTTTGGACCGAGAAAACAGATGGTTTGAGTAAAACCATCTGTTGAGTAAAACCATCTGTTGACTAAAACGTCACCATACTACCAGTCGGCAACGGGAGGTGCACTGTTGTTCTCAACTCATCTGATTATCACTTCAAAGTTACAACAACACTTCCAGATAAAAGGAGAAGTGTTTTTTTTTTTAAAAAAATCAAAGATGAAAAATGCAGCATGAAAAGCACGGACAGTGGCTGCAGTGGACACTTCATTGTTCAACTCTTTGTATAACTTCACTTTTCTTTGTGGCTGGCTGACTGACCAACAACAGCACAGAGTAGCCCACAGACTGACTGTACCTCATACTGTATTTTGTGCGCTGCCTCCATTAGTAAAGTAGAAAAGTGTAGAAACTGGAATGGTTAGAAACAATTGCTGCAATGGTGCAAGTCTGACTGGTCATAACCATTTCTGTAACCTGTTTAAGATCAAGATCTGGCTCCTTGTTTGGGTTTGACATACAAGCTGCTTACTGAACCTTCACTGTCTGTGCAGATGTTTGCAAATAGCCAATGTTATACTGGCAGCAGTGATTAGTTTCTGTCCTGGATGCAGTTTGCACCTTATCATCACACTCTTGTCCTTTACTTTCATTTTTATGCTACTAATGTCAAAATCTACACTAATTAATAAATACCTGGCCAGTTCACCACTACATGGCTTCCTGGAGGATAATACTGTACTTTAGCCGCAGCAGTCGAGCTTTTAGATCAGCTGTTGGCACAGCGACTGCTATTGTTACCTCACTTGATTCAAGGCTTCTGAAGCTTTAGCCATAACATGTTACATGAGTTGCTTTATGTGGATTTTAATGGGGTTTTTCTTTAACCAGTTGTTGTGGGTTTCAAATTATGTTCCCAGAACAGTGATAAGGGCATCCCTCAAGGATTGATATCCGGCCAACTACTTTTTACAGTGAACATAAATATTTATGTTCCAAGTGGACTGTAATGTTTATTTTATTTTATTTTTTTTTTATCTGCTCAAAAGCCACTTTGAAGCCCCACCATAAACCAGAAACTTCAATATTTCCAATGTTCTAGCTCATTGTATTAAACACAAATCTAGTCGTCTAGCATCATAAATACTTGTGAACTTAGCTTGCATGCAAAATGTCCTAAAAAAAAAAAAGCAAAACTATTCCACAATCCTATACCAAAAGTCTTGAGCCATTTCATATTATTACAACACCCTGTGAACTACTGAACACTCTCTATAAATGTGTTTTTCATGTGAAATTCCTAATTGTGTAAATCATTCAGGTAGATGATGCCTCATAGCTACATGTGGTATATTTACAGAGAAGATCATAAGACTAAGATTTAGTCAGCTGAGAAGAAGCATGGAAAAAATTCTGCTTCATTATAGTGAGGGCAGTAATTTGCCAGGAGGTCAAATCTCCTCACAACAACCTCACTGTACCTCAGAGAGACAGTACAATGAGAATCAAGAGTAACATATTTATAACAGACTAAAGATGGTACACTGCCACTTAACTTGGATAGTGCATTTAATGAGCATCCACTTCCTTCTTTAACCTAATCACAGTTAGTGCTTCCCAAAAAGTTGATTCTTTTCATCTGGACGTGGTGTTTTCAGTGATTTCCTGACCTGGATGGTGCATGCATCAAGACAGTTAGTGCTTGTGTAAATGGCAGCCATTTCCAGTCAGTTACAATAAAAAGATGGGGTTGTAAATCTTTGTAAATCTTTGTAAAGCTTTACAATATTTCTTTACATTTAAGCAGACATTTACTCAAATGCATTTTATATTCCTTCTCATACAGTGGTGATGAGAGAAGTTCATTGATATGGCAATAGCTGAAAACTCAGTCTAAACAATAAATATTATCTTCTAAACATCTCCCTGGCCGCCACCACCAGCTTTTCCAGGGGACACAGAGATGCCATCCGAGAGATATAATCTCCCTAGTTTTTCTTGGGTCTACCCCAGGACCTCCTCCTGGTACGACATGACCGAAGGCGGTGCCCAGGAAGGGGTCCTGGTCAGATCCCTGAACCACCCCAAACCTTCAAATCAATATAGAGGAATAGCAGCTCTACGCCAACTCCCTCCTCACCTCATCTCTAAGACTCCACACATCCTTCAGAAGCAGCTCATTTTCACTGGCTGTGTCCACAGTTTCTAACTGTCAGCCTGTATCCAGAGCTTATGACTGCAGGTGAGGATAGGAACTTTGTCTGGTAAATTGACTCAGCTTTCTTTACTACAACAGATCTGTATTTCGCATCACACCAATCCATCTGTCAATCTCCTACTCCATTCACTTTTTTGTTGTTGATGTAAATGCGATTTACTAAAGGGGTTTTCCATTAGATTAAATTATTTTCAGTTAGGTGAAACTAATTCGATGAAATTGCTCTACTTACCAAGTAACAGAAATATATATACCAACAACAAGAGATACTGGTTTCCTGCTGTTTACATTCCAGAACATTCTATCTTCATAACAAGCAAAACCATAAAAGACACAGACATTAAAAATGCATGAAAAAAAAACCCCACACACAACAGAAATGGCTATAAAGAGAGGAGAAATGAGAACGGTAATCTGGAGGACAGCTTCTGCAAAGAGAAGAGATGACATGTGTTTGTATGAGGACACGTCATCAGTGTTACTATCAAAAGGTCTATCAGGAAGTAGTGCTTTGCTCTTCCTCCTCTGTTATCCTTCATATCTTACTGATAACAGACTGCTTTCATTCTGAGTCTGATGCACAAACACATGCAGCTGCATAAACTAAGAGCTCTTTAGTTTGTGGTTACCGGCAGTCTTAAGACCATATTAACATATACTCTATACTGAATATATTAAACTCCTAAAATGAAACACTGCTCCATACTGTTCCTAATGTAACAGCAGTCTGCAATATTTTTTGCATTTATAAATATGAGCAGACATTCTCCATGATGTTTAAAAGGTGAGAAATGAAACTTTATCAGTCTGAAGCTAAAGAGTCTTGCTTCATAACTTTATCTTTACGACACGTGATCTGCCTTCAGAACGCTGAGGAGGAACGCATCAGAACACCGACTTCCTGTTCTGGGGAAAAAAAAAACAACAACAAAAAAAACAACAGCCAGCAACTTTCTTTACTGAAGAATGCCAGCCAGGCAAACAAGTCAAAATCTGCAGAGCTAAATGTTTCCTTAAGTTCATCAAGGAACAACCTTTACCAGCAACCTGTGCCATGTGACTTAGATGTGTAAAAACAGCAAACCAGATGTTTTGAATATTTATTTTTCCAAATACTGAAAATATGATTATTTACTACAGTTTCTCATTAACTGTAGGAACATCATGCATTTACTGAGCTTTAAAAAAATGCCTTTGAACAGGGGATTTTCTTAAGCTTTAAAAAGACATTCAAGAAATAGTTGTAGGTGGTTTCAGATACAGGGTCATATAGTAGGTGCTGCAACCACCAGGTTCTGCACTGCCTCCACCACAGCAGGACTGTGGGTGCAGATGAGGGTGATGAAAAGACCAGACGGCATCACACAATTATGGAGGATCTTTGAAAGTTCATGAGAAAAACTGTTTCAATGTTCATATCCTCTAAATCATGATGACCAAAAAGGTCTCTTTACTTTGTTTCATCTTATAAACTGAAATAAAAGCGAGTGTGTTTGGGCTTTTAGGGAGGAGCAAAAGCACACATGTAAAGGAAAGGAATACACAAGATTTACACAATACAATCACGAGTGTCTCACTACAGAAATAAATGCACTGCAATAATTGTTTAATCTCATTTTTCTTGGTTTACATTTGCTAGAAGCCATGAATAGATTAATCACTACTTTCATATCAGATCGCTGTTCACATCGTTATCTCTGATCACCACTTAATGCCTATTCCTTTAAACCACGAAAACCAGCTTCCTGTAACTTTGACCAAGTACACTATGTCCTAAACATAACCCTCATCGTCAAGATTGCATATCACACATGATTCACTTTGAAAGCATTACCATAGAGTTGAGACGGGCTCAGTAATTACATCTTACATAGTAGTAATGATTAAATGTATTATTTATCCTCTTGGCTCCCCATCACTGTAATTAAGTATGTAATGGATTCACAATGTGGCCTAACAAAGTATCATATCCATCTACTGTCACAATGCTGCTTATACAGTCAGGGGAATCTACACTTCTACAGCGAGGCATAAATCCCTCTGGCAGACCCGGGGTGTACTTTTCAACATTCATTGCTGTGCTGCTCTTAACACTCGCTGACTTATTACACTGTGCATTTAATGTGAAGGACAGACAAAGAAGGTGGTGAAGTCTAGACTGTGTGTAATACAACAGCATGTTTACAGGCACCATAAAACAACATTAAGAGGTGAAATTTCGAAACTGCCGACCTTAATAAGCTAGCGTCACTGCATAAAAACATGTAAATCTGCCATAAACTACATAATGTAAGACAAAGTTTCTGCTTTGCTCTTTGGCCTACTTAGTTAAAATCCTAGGTGTTCTTTTGCTCGTGTCTGGAGCCTGTAGCAGTATGTAAATAATCGGTTTGGTGGGGTTTTTAGAATCTGTGGAACAGCTCCAACATTACCATTTATAACCACTTATTAAGAAAGTCTAATGTATACCTCTTTATCCTTACAATGCATTGCAAGACCTTGTAAGCACTCCCTGGGTATTGCAAATTAAGATTACTTCACTCATCATGAGCAATAGAACAGGTCACAGCAAAGCAAATTTTACATTTCAGCTAAATTTTGGCCTTACTGCAGTGACTGCAAATCTTTCTGATGATTCATTTCAGTACAAGTCCAGACAACAAGTATATTCTTAATTACACACAGAAGATGTTTAACTGATAATGCCTCTGGTAGATGGAGTGAGAATCCACTGGAGGTCCTGGATTAGATTACCAAATGGCTTATGGGAATCATCCTCTGTGAACCACACTTCACAACATTCCAGTGTTTCCAACACATACGTGGATAGGCAGTCCCACTGAGCATTTTATTTATTTATTTTTTTAATCTGTCCAAGGTAACATAATCTGTTTACCACTGGACAGTTTTCTCACTCTTATTTTGAAAGTTGCCGCTAACCAACATGTTCCAGTCTTTCCTGTCTCAGCTTTCTCTACACGCAGGCTAGTCCAGCTCTTGTTGTGTGCAGTCTATGTCACTCAGCCTGGATTGGACAGGCAAATCCAACCTGATCGACGTCACACAAACTGTAATGTCTCGGAGTTTAGATGGCAGTGATTTAGGTCTTGTAGGCCTGTTTGATGATGGCAAAACTCATAGAGCGAGATAATCATTTAACATGATTACAGGCAGAATTTAGAAAAAGAAATTCACTGAACTCTTTAAAAAAAAAAAAAAGATGAAACTCGTGTTTTAAATTATGGGGCATTTCCTTGAACTTTAATTAGAATTCATGAATAAAATAATTTTATCAACTGAAGGAATTCTTCCATAGCCTGGTGAGGAGTAAATTTATAGTTTTAGAGAGGGGCAGAAACAAAATAGAGGGATCTATAATAATAATAGTTTTAAATCTAGTATCTTGTGAAAACAATGGAATTTGGGAGGTAAGGGAACCCTTAGATTGGCAACAGCAGTGAAGTGTGACGAATCACCTAGCGATAAGTCATAATAATTTGTTTTGTGACCTCCAGAAAACTTTTCTTTGTTTAGAGGCTATAAACAGTTACTGGCTCCATTTTGTAGTGGTTAACACATGTGTTGGTTCAAGTCTAGCCAGAGATACAAATCCCCTTTGGGGGGGGTGTCAGAAAGTGTAAAACTGTGTAAAACTCTGCCAAATCAAACATGCGGTGCTACTCGTTGTGGTCACCCCTTGTGACAAGGGAGCAGCCGAAAGTAGAGTTATCAAGGCCTGTGATCAGTTGATCTGTGCAACTCCAACATTCACTGCTCTTTGTGGATTTAGCCACACTCAATAAGACAAGAAGAAGCTATTAGCTTCTTTCCAGCCTTCATACACTTTTAAAGCCAAGCTAAATGTTAGGATTCCTTCAGTGAATCTAATCAGCGTCAACACCTCACGATTAAATTGGCCTGCTACCTTTGATGTAACCTAACACTGACCACAAACTGGCCTTTTTTGTTATTGCAGAATTATTTGCTACTTTTTACCCATGTAGCCAATTTACTACTGTCTTCCATCTGTCTCGTCTTGTTCATAATTCCTGTTTAATAATTAAAACCATTACCATGATTATGAATTACCAGAACATGGTAATAAGATGTGCAAGAGGTAAAGAGGAGGAGACCCAATGCTATTTTTTAAGAAAGTGCTTCTTAATCCAGTTTTTAGAGATTCATATAGAAATTTAGACAGAAACATCAGCCTGTAGTTTATGTCGAACTCTAAATCTCATTATCTGCAGATGAGGGGGGGGGGGGAAACAAAAACAAAAACAAAAACAAAACAAAACGTGTTTCATCTTTGGGGTTCATTAGATCTTTATACATAATGCAACCTTGAGCCTAATTCATTTCAAATTAAATCAATAAATAATTCATTTCAGTTTAATACATTTTCAACCAAACCCAAGTTGGATTTCCAAATTAGAATTACTCTCAGAGGACCAGATGGCTCTGAGCAAAACATCCGATTTTTGTGTCAAGTTTAGAGCTACCTAGCAGCATGTGAGTGTTCACAGTTTACATGATGAGATGAAGTTTTCAGGAAGCGTTGAAACTTAAAAAAAACACACAAAAAAAAACATCAGTTAAAAGGTTTCAGCATAATGTATCACAATACATCTTTTTGATCAGGGGTGGGGAACTCCAGGCTTCAAGGGCCAGTGTCCTGCAGGTTTTAGATGCATCTTTGATCCAACACAGTTGATTTAAATGGCTAAATTACCTTCTCACCATGTCTTGAAGTTCTCCAGAGGCCTGGTAATGAACTAATCATTTGATTCAGGTGTGTTGACCCAGGGTGAACCTGTAGGACACCAGCCCTCGAGGCCTGGAGTTCCCCACCCCCGTTTTAGATCCAACAACACTGGTTTTTTACAGAAACACCTCCCAAAAAAAGGATTTGCAAAAATTTCCATTGTACTACTAAAAGCAGCAGGACACTGATGATGGCCTATGCTGGGTTAATTATTTATCCACATTCACTGGGTTCATCTGCATCTCCTCGCTGCAGTTTAACCTTTAAAACTAAACTTTAAGCATTAAAAATAGGCTTGCTATTAAAAATAGCAAGCCTTTGGAGAACTATTTGTAGCTTATTAGCAATGTTTGGTTCATGTAACCTCACCCTCTGATTAAATCCTTCATAGAAAAGACAGAGGTAGAGGTATAAATATCTCTTCCTCTTGATATAACGTGACAGAACAGTTTCTGAACATGTGCCCAACTGTCCTATTACTAAACACGCTAAACTAGCTGGCTAACTAGTATGTAAACAGTCATTTGATGTGATATAGACTGCAGACTGAGTGCAAACATAGAATTATTTTCCCACAACACTCCTGTTTCTAGACTTTATACAGTAAAGACAAGATAACTAGAATGCCAGACATTGGACATGTTTGATTCTGACTTCCACATTCAGCTCAGTTTTGGGCAGTGGCAAGTGCTCTGCAGATTAGATTAATCATAAGATGAGCTCAACATATATTATAGCAAGCACTAAGAAAGCTAGAAGTTGCCCAAATACCATAACACACATGATAGAGGTAACATGATCAGAAGGGACAAAAGAGCCCCATAGAAAAAGAAAACCCATTGCTGCCTAGGACAGGCATTTTGAATTTTAATGTCAGACATTTAAATTTAAATTTAACAATTTAAACTCCCAAATGGTAACATAATGTTTTTCAATGGCAGACAAGTTCAATTGCTAAAGTGTGATCTAAATCTAAATATGGAGTCAATCTAAATTTGTTATAGTAATTGAGCTTAAAAAAAATAAAAAAAATAAAAACTTCAAGGGGAAATCAAAATTTTTTAATACTTTAATCATTTGTAGACTGGAACGTTGTGAGCTGGACTTGCCTAGGTGCCAGTTGAGGAGATTTGGACATATGGTTCGAATGCCTCCTGGGCACTCTCCCCCTTTGGGGGTTTTCTGAGCATGCCTAACTGGAAGGAGACTCCAGGGGAGATTCAAAACCTGCTGGAGAGATTACATAATCTCTCATCTGGACTGGCAACCCCTTGGGTTCCCCCTGGAGGATCTGGATAGTGTTACTAAAGAGAGTGATGTCTGGAGGACCCCACTTACCCCATTTGCTACTGTTACCCGACCTCAGCTAAGCAATAGTTAATGTATGTATGTATGGATGTATGGATAAATGAGAATTGAAATATGACATCTTTATTCATTATCAGATCGCCAGTTTTAAATCTTTAAACTCTTTAATCTGTAATACCAAAGAAATACAGTGCATTTTCTTTAGAAATGATCAAGTAAATTCATTCTTGTTTACTTTCACTGCATCTTTGACCATTAGTAGCATTATTATGTGCAATTTGTTCATTAAATTAACCACTGAGAACAGCCATGAGTAACTACTGTATTTAAAAAAATAAATAAATAAATAAATTTAAATTATTTTTTTTTTAAAAACAATATATTTTATGTATTTTAATGTCCAGTTTGCATTAGAAACCATACTGACTGCATGGTGACTACAGGAGAAAACTCATTTAGCTTGTTCAAGGTAACTATTAAGTATACCCATAAACTGTTTCCTGTGAATCCTTTATGCAATTTAAAGCAACCTGAATCAAATAAAACCAAAGGGGAAAAAAATGAAACAAACAAAAGGAGACATTACAAAAGCCAAATGAAAGTAAAACAGAAAGTGTTGTTTAAAATCCAAGTACAATAGCTGAGAATTGGCTTACTTATGCCAGCTGGCCATACTTGACAGATAAACAATGATAAAGACACTCACTGTGAAAACAAAGCATTAAGATTGGTGGAAAGCAAGTCATGTATTTTACTTTTGTCCTCTCAAGCTGATGTATAAATGTTCGTTTCCCAGTAAGCCTTTATTATTAGAAGCAGCAGACATTTGTCAGAGACCTTTGCATTTGACTGTTGTGGCCTCTGAATCACTTTAACCAGAGCTGACTAATTTGTTTCCCATCTCTGCTGTGGACTCTGCTAATGACAGCACAGGTTTTCGACAATCTATTCTGTGGAGCCAAGCGATCAATAACTGCTAACATGGGTGAAGATTGAACCTTGATTATTCAATTTGCTCAGGCGTCCTCCTGGTTTATGTCTTGCATTGTTTCAAACCTTTCAGCAAATCAGACCCACTTAACAAAACAGTGAGGCACATCTGGCATGGTGAAGCAGAAAGGCCAAAAGCATGAATGTAGCCAAGAGGTCTAGAGAGTGCTGCTTTTCATCACAAAAACCACTCTAAATTCTGTCTACAGGAGTGAACTGCACAAACAACATTGGGAGAAGTACATGTAATGATAATACTGATTTTAACAGTACCACTAGTTTTACCAATAATGATCAGAGATATGGTACTCGTCAGTTCTTAAAAAAAAAACTAACAAATTAAGAGTAAAGTAGACACTCTTTTTATTTCATACCTATATAAACACCAATATTCTGAATATTCTGGTTTCCACTACACTCCTTACCTACATTACACCTTCCTTAATCTTTAATCCTGATGCTAACCTTATGGAATTGGAATATCTAGTTTTATTTTGTTCTTCAACATCCCTAGCAACAAGAAGAAACTTTCTGAATATATTTTTTTGTGCCTGTTAATCAGAAAGTCCTAACTTTCTCCATAACACTCTAATCCCTAATGATAACTTAGTCCTCATGATGCATTCATGTATAAATTGGAAGTCGGAATTTCAGAGTTACCATCCGAAATTTGAATCTGCAACACCCCCTCAGCTCGGAAACTTAGAGCAGCCCCAGCAACCTTGAGTTATTAATCCAAGATGGCGGTACTGAATGTACAGTCGTGGCCAAAAGTTTTGAGAATGTAAAAACTAATATTTGTGTCAAAGTTTGCTGCAAAACTGCTTTTAGATCTTTGTGTCAGTTGTTTCTGTGATGTACTGAAATACAATAACAAGCACTTCATACGTTTCAAAGGCTTTTATCAACAATTACATGACATTTATGAAAAGAGTCAGTATTTGCAGTGTTGGCCCTTCTTTTTCAGGACCTCTGCAATTCGACTGGGCATGCTCTCAATCAACTTCTGGGCCAAATCCTGACTGATAGCAACCCATTCTGTCATAATCACTTCTTGGAGTTTGTCAGAATTAGTGGGTTTTTGTTTGTCCACCCGCCTCTTGAGGATTGACCACAAGTTCTCAATGGGATTAAGATCTGGGGAGTTTCCAGGCCATGGACCCAAAATGTCAACGTTTTGTTCCCCGAGCCACTTAGTTATCACCTTTGCCTTATGGCACGGTGCTCCATCGTGCTGGAAAATGCATTGTTCTTCACCAAACTGTTGTTGGATTGTTGGAAGAAGTTGCTGTTGGAGGTTGTTTTGGTACCATTCTTTATTCATGGCTGTGTTTTGGGGCAAAATTGTGAGTGAGCCCACTCCCTTGGATGAGAAGCAACCCCACACATGAATGGTCTCAGGATGCTTTACTGTTGGCATGACACAGGACTGATGG
>VVHJ01052911.1:0-11095 GCA_015107715.1 Tylochromis polylepis
GGAAGCACCCAGCCCTACTTCCCCCCATCATCCTGTCTGACACCCTCATCACCACTGTGGACTCATTCCGCTTCCTGGGTACCACCATCACCCAGGACCTCAAGTGGGAGCCCACCATCACCTCCGTCATAAAGAAGGCCCAGCAGAGGATGTACTTCCTGAGGCAGCTGAAGAAATTCAACCTGCCAACACGGACGATGATGCAATTCTACACTGCAATCATCGAGTCCATCCTCACCTCCTCCATCACCGTGTGGTACACTGGAGCCACCACCAGGGACAAACAGAGACTGCAGCGTGTTGTGCGCTCTGCTGAGAAGGTGATTGGCTGCAGACTTCCATCTCTGCAGGACCTGTACACCTCCAGGACACTGAGGCGTGCAGCTCGGATCACAGCTGACCCTTCTCACCCTGGACACAGTCTGTTTGACCTGCTCCCCTCAGGCAGGAGGCTCCGGTCCATTCGGACCAGAACCTCTCGCCATAAGAACAGTTTCTTCCCCTCTGCTGTTGGACTCATGAACAATAACCACAAGACTGTTCCCACCACTTGCTCTGATTCAAAAACATGACCCTGTATTGTTCTCCGCACTGATCATCACCTGCACTCATGTATATCTGTATATTTCAATCTGCACAGCACTTCTTATTTATATTTATATTTTTTATTTAGGTGTTTGTCTCATCATATGTCATGCACGAAGTATTGCAGCAATTTCCTAATGTTGTAAATCTGCTCAACATTTGGCAATAAAACCATTTCTGATTCTGATTCTATTAATAACCACAGATTGACAAAAAGTCTTGTGAGAAGGCCAACTGTTACAGCAATAGCAAGAAGCCAGAAAAAAGCGATCAAAGATAAAATGAGCTTGTGGCTCACTCTCATTTGATAATGCAGCAGGTACATGATAGCCATGATTCTGCCAAAGGACAGTAAAACCAGCTTAAAAGCCTGCATTGAAATTAAAGTAAAGGAGAAAAACATGAATGTCAAGCAGTTGTTGTAAGAGATATAGTGATGGTTAAACAGAGAAATGTCAAGAACCTTTGGCACCAAAGCAGAGCTACTTAACAGGTCTGTAAATGCAAGATTAAAAACTGCAAAATATTTAGGACTTCTTAATGTATGGTCAAAAATTATTATAATCATCACAGCTGTGTTTCCCACCAGTGGAAAAAATGTAAATAAAACACAGAAAGACAAAATAATATCCAATATTAGGTATGCCAATAAAACCATTTATTATAAAATATGCAGGTTGCACAAAAGTGGTGTTTTTCTCAACATCTGAGTTTTAAAAATCCATTTGAAGACTTTTTTCTACAAAGTTACCATCTTGTATTTTCACTTCAGCCAAGCCTTCTTTAGTGAAGACTGCCTCCAAATAGAAGCAGAGCAGCTTTGTGTTTTGTTCCTTATAGCAGCTATCTGTTCCCTTGTGGATATAACCATTTGATTAAAGCTGTATATAGAAAGGCTAGGCAATAGGGGTGACTAAATAAGGGTTAAGCTTGTCTGATTACTATAGCAGAAAATTTCTTAATTTCCTTACAGCGAAAACTAGTCTATGGTTGAGTGGGTCCAGAGCTATAGTGGGTTGTCCTCCAATTACATCAAAACTCACATCTAACTGCTAAAAAGCCCACAATATTTACGATTAAAAACATGCATGATATTAACTTCTAGTGCATTGTTTAGGTCCCACTCACAAATGAACAGTTCAGATGGGCCGAACAGTCCTAAATCAAAGAACAAAAGAAACAAGAAAATGCATCATGTTCAGTCAAAGTCAGAACAGAACATGAAATAACCTAATGACTTTTGGAGGCACATAGAAGCATACTTTATAGTATTCTACCTAAAATCACTGGCTTATTCCAAAGGCCTTGTGTGGCCTCCTGCTTGGCCTGACTGAGAAGAACAAAAGAACTTCCTGTTTACTTTCCAAAGCAACTAAAGCAAATATGGTTCTCTTTCATTCGGCCGTCAAGCTTTCATGCTGTCATGGTCCTGGGTCCATGACCCAGTGTTTCTGTATTTAGACAGTTTGAATGTGGTTTAAGTAACATTCTTAGTTTTGTTGTTTTCTGTTTTATGATATATTTGTACTTTCTGGTCTTTAGGTTCTGTTTCCATGCCTCCCCTCTGTTCCATGTTCCATGTTTGCCAGCCTTGTGCGTTTAATTCTTGTCTTCTCGTGGCCCAGTCAGTTATGGTCCCATGTCTGTTTCTTCCCTGGCCCCAGTGTCAAACCTGCGTATCTTAGTCTTTGTGTCCATGGTTATGGTACATCCTGTTTTATTTTCACAGTCTCTTGTCCTGTGTTCAGTATATTCAGTTTTGCTTCGACCCTGTCTTGTTATGTCTGATTAGTTCCAGCTGTGTCCCCTCCTGTTTTCCATCCCCTCGTTACCCTGTGTATATTTAAGTCCTCTGCTTGTTGTCATGTTGTCCATGTTGCTGTGTATTTTCCTGTGCTCCTCATGTCCCTGGCTGCTCCCAGTTCTCTGTTCTCATTTCTTAATTCCATGTTTCCAGTTTAGGTTTTATTTTCTTGTTTGTAGCGTTCGAGTTTTTTGTACCGCAGTAAAGCTGCCTCTTTTAGTTTATCCCTTCGATTTTCAAGTCTTGCGTTTCAGTCCTACTCCTGCCTGCCACACGTGGCATGACAGAACGACACGACCACAACATGGACTCAGCGGACTCAACTCACCACAGGAGGGAGAGAGATCTTGTCCACGTCCAGAGTCTGGTGAGGCGCATTGCTCACACCTCAAATTCACTGACTTTTTCAATCGGGCTAAACGCCATCGATGCAGTCTTCTGGGAGAACTCTTACCTGCACCAGCTCTCTGTGGCTTTGGGGTTTGCCCACACTTGCCCAGGCAAAGGAGGAACTCCAAGCCCGGGAGTTGGCTCTCTTCATAAACTCCACTTCCACATTGCCGCAGCAGCAGGGGGAGCCCTTCCATGTTGCCACAGCAGCAGCGGCAAGCCGTTCCATGTCACCACAGCAAAGTCACACCTTGTCCACGTCACCACCACAGCAAAATCTCTCCTCGACCACTTCTCGGCCTGATTGTTCTTCACCTGCCTCATTCTTGGTAGGAATGTGGTCGTAAGATGAGGAGCCTGCCACCACCGCACCATCATCATCAGCTGCCTCTACCTTCCCCTGCTCCCTCTACTAAAAGGAAGCCCCACAGATGCGCATCACCATGGTTGGAATCCAAGACTTTCCCAGAGCAATCGCCCATGGTGAGTGAAAGAGACTATTCTCCTCATGCTCCTTCCGAGCCCAGAATAATATGGACAGAGACTGTGAACTCCAGCTGTGAAAGTTCAAAGACTGTTTATTCTGGGAATGTTTTTTGTTCAGCCGAACTGAGCTCACTAGAGACCGAAACTCTGCCCAGATTCTATCCAGAGTCTGAATTGGAGGCCTTAGTTTACTCTGGACCACTGAAGGGTCTCCTTCCTGCATCTGCTGGGAGCTTAGCCGAGCCATCCCAGCCTTCTGTGTCAGCTGGGAGCTAGGCTGAGCCAGTCCAGTCTTCTGTGTCAGCTGGGAGGTCAGCCAAGCTGTCCTAGCCTCCTATGTCAGCTGGGAGCTCAGCTGAAATGATGCAACCTGTTGCAAACTCCACACCAACGCCTGAGCCTGTTCCCATCTGTCTGAGCCTGAGGGACACTCATCATCTGTGCACAAACTTAAGATGGAGGTTCCTTGTTTTCCCAAAACTGGGAAGCATCCAGAGCAAGCTGCGAGCCCTGCACAGCCCCAGCTAGCTTCATCTCCGCCAGAGGTCCCTGCAATGTCTGGTACTGCTTCTGCTCCGCCAAAGGTCTCTGCACTGTACGGTCCTGCTCAGCCAGAGCCAGAGGTCTGCACTCTGCCCGAGTCGGTGCTCACTGCAACACCAGGTCCTGCTTCACCCAAACCATAGGTCTGCGCTCCACCTGAATCGGTGGCCACTGGACTGCCATGTCCTCCTTCGCCCAAACCAGAGGTCTGCACTCCGCCCGGTCCTGCTCCGTCAAGGGTCTCTGTTGTCGTCGACGTCAGCCTCCAGCCAAGCCACCTGAGGGTCTCTTTCACAAGCCATCTGTTGGGCCACACCGATGCCGGCCAACTTCCAAGCCACCTTATAGTTTCCGTCTCAGCCTTCTGTATCGTCAGCCTCCAACATAAACAAAGACATGACTGGGGAAGCATACAGAGGACACGACACGCTTTCACAGGAGACACAGGGATGAGACAAAAGCACAAGAGGAACCTAACAGACAAGAAAACATGAACCAGAAATACAAATAAACTTGGGGCATTATTTAAGAGACCGGGGTTGTAATCTGGTGTAGGTTAACCCTCAATCCCTGTATGTGGGAGTTAGGTGTCAAAGGGAGACCACATCAGCCACCAAAAAATATTGATGTTGAGGTGACAGGTTCTGTAAAGCCAGGTAGAGGTCAGGCACAGTATGTTACTGTAGCGTCATCATAGCACAGAAATCTTGTACCATTGTCCATTCCTTGTTTTCTCCAGCCTTGGCAACAGGCAGAATAGGGGTGCCCCAAGCTGAGAACTGAATTGGTACAAGAACTCCGGCTGCCATGAGGTCATTTATTGTGTCTGATATCCTCTCCCCTTTTTTTAAGTTTAAGCTTGTACTGTGTCCTCCAAACAGGTGGATGTTTGGGGATGACATCGACCTTCATGGGTGGAATATCAAGAAGGCCAACGTCATATGGACCAGCAGTTCAGAGGGTCTTAGGAAGGTCATCAAGCACCCTGGGAGTGTCAGGGTGGTCTGTGTTTTCTCTTCCATGAAATCTTGGCAGGTCTTTAGCTTCCAACCATCCCATGTCAGATTAATTGAATAATATCCTTCACATGTGGGCTTGAGTTGGCACAACCCCACATGTAGGTCAGTGCTCATTTCATCATGGGTCCCAGTGATCGAGCCTCAAATCCCTGTCCTACAGCCAGTGTGACATGTGATTCTGATTCCATGGATAGGGCATAGAGTGGTGGTTTCTGGGCCTACTAGTCACGACCAGAAGATTTTAGTCAGATTTTCTTCTGGTTCTGCTTTAGGGGCCATATATAGGACTTGATGATTTTGGCCAAGTTGCTCTTTTAGTGGCAAGCAGATTCGGAGTCCTTGTTCATTGCAGTAAATGGTCAGGCCCAATTTAGTCAGCAGGTCACAGACCAGTAGGTTGAGTGAGCAATCTGGTGCATAGAGAAACTGATGTTCAAATTTTGATCTCCACAAGTTACAGCCAATGGTTTTGTGAAATACTGATGTTGTGCTTCCCCTTAGTATCCAATTGTCAGTGAAGCTGTCGTGGAACAGTGGCTGCATTGAGTTGATGGTAGAAATAGCTGCCATCAGGATAGGAGCCTTGAGGTCCAGCTTGTCTCACTTGTGGTCTCAGTCTGGGTTGTCCCATGCAGCACTGGGTGTCTCGTCTTTTGGGGCATTCTCTCCACCAATGTCCTCTCTCTCTGCATGCATTACAGACACCATACAACCAGTTATTTGAGACTGGTGAGCTGCTTGGTCCTCTATTGGTCCGTTTTCTATGCCGTGGTATTTGCTCATAAGAGATGATGGGTTGGGTTGTAGGCAATCCCCAGATAGCTGGTGCTGGTGGGTTTAGATGTTGTTGCTGTTGTTGTGTTGCCAGTGCTGCTTCTACTGCTGTTGTACCTCAGTTTTCAAAGCCATAGGTGATGCCACCATTTGTTTGGCCTTCGCTGTCATTTTGTTGGCTTCTGTCCTTCTCTCCCATCTGGTGTTTCAGCAATCTTTTAGTCAGTTTCTTCATTTCTCACTTTTACCACTGTGCTTTGTGGGTTTTTCTGTTCATGAAGCCATGGAACTGTTTGAAGTCAAAAAAGCAAAGCTAGGATCATTTCTAAACTTGGTCTGTTGTCAGACAAACTTTGAGAATTAAGACAAGTATTTCAAAGCAGAGCCAATAAGAGTATCAATAAGGATTTAAATCTATAATATCATTGAAATTGCTAAATTCTAATCAATTACCATCCCCACTGGTCAGTGCATGCTACCATACTGGACAGTGTATTTTTTCTAAATGTTTAGGGAAGTGGATTACTCTTACAGAACACAAAGGAGAAACACTCTTTATCCAGAGTAAAATATTACTTCACTTATCTTAGGACTTCACACGCTACATTTTCAAATGGTTATAGATTGTTATATTTTTACTGTTACACACTGTCATGTGCCACTGTGTGGTAGGCTGAGTTTTGGACCCAAATAGCGGACTCAGACGCAGAACTGAAGTCTAAACACAGCTTTACTGCTGGATTTACAGGAAATTTAAACTAGGCAAATACCTGGAATTACTAACTAGGAAACTACACAAGGAACCCCAAACACACAGGTCACACATTTAGAAAATATATTACGACCAGGAACTGAAGAAAATAAGGGCGTAAGAACACTCAGGAGGTAATCAGGGAGATGGAACACACCAGCAGTATCAGCAGTAACAAGCAGTATAATAAATTACTTTCTCCTGGGAGTAATTAAGTAAGATACTGTATTACTTTCAAGAAAAGTGTTCTGTGTAATACATTACTTATTTTGAGTAACACACCTCCACACCGATCACTATAAAGTGGGGAAATACCTCCAACATGCACAAAGATTTGACCACACAACATCCAATTAATTTGCCCGACTGTAATGTCTTTGATATGCTACTTGGAGATGGTAGTGAAACCCCATTAAGAGAATCTATAAGAAATCAAATCAATAACTGATGTTAAAAATGGGATTGAAATCAGTAAATTCTTAGCAATTCCCATCCCTAGACATGTAGGACAACTAATTTGATCTGTTAAATCTGTTTTCACATAGAACGTGTAAATGCAACAAGCTTTTTAAAGTTTAACAGTGTCTCTTTGTTTGGAGTGGACTTTATCTGCTATTAACTTTTTAATTAACCATAAGCAGTTGATGATTGTAAATGTCAGTCAAGTATAATTTCTTATGTGTTGAACCGGAAAGTTCTGGCAAGCACAGCTACCAGTACTACTACACTAAAGTACTAGTAAAGTAGATTTTTGTATAAATAAAAAAAATGTAATATATCATACAGTTGTGTTGATATATTATATATACTATATTTTCTATGGGATTTTCTGCCAGCTTAATTTTATTTCGTTTATTTATTTTAATTTTCATTTATTTATTTATTTTATAATTTAACTCTTTTACAACACACACACACACACACACATACACACACACTAACTGTGTACGTGATATTTTAAAAGCAAAAACTTATAGCATAAACTGTAGCATTGTACCACTGAAAGAAACCACCTCAACACTGAAAATTAGATTTGTAATAATTTCTACTTGTAAATGCATTACACAATTCACAATAAAATGTTCCTTCACCATTTTTAAGATTTTTATACTTTACATTTTAAATAGTCTCAATTTTCAGCAACAATTCTAAAATGTTATATTGTTATTATGAGACATGAAACACTATCGTTTTGCTTGCTGTAGTTTGGATTATTTTATATGAAATTTTTAGTCTATGTTTATAAAATGAAAATACAAGAAATGAATGGGTACTGCTAAGGTTCAAATCTAAATCCTTTTTACTTGTTTGCTGAAATTTTATACTGCATTTTAATTTTTAACAACTTCTTCAAAGATTCTTTGATTTCCTGTGTCTGAAGACCATAGATTATTGGATTTAAAGCTGAAGGCATGACAGTGGCCAAAGATAGATTTACAGTCCTTGCATCTGGATGTATTGTACTCCCAAAAGTAAAGATAAATAAGGTAGGGAGGAAATAAATTGCCACTAATGAAAGGTGACCTGTGCAGGTTTTTAAAGCCTTTAGTCTTTCCCTACATGTAGCAATTTTTGACAAAGAATAACCAATACAGCAGTAACTTCCCACGATAAATGCCAGTGGAACCCAAAGAATAAGAACTGCTGCCAAACCAGCAATTACATTATTGGGAGTAACATCATTGCAGCCAAGCCGAAACACAGGGCCATGATCACAGAAATAGCTCTGAATAACCACAGAGTCACAGAAAGAAAGTCTTGTGAGAAGGCCAACTGCAATGAGTATGATAGTAACGGCAAAAAGCCAGAAAAAAGCAATCAAAGATAAAATAAGCTTGTGGCTCACTCTCATTTGATAGTGCAATGGGGACATGATAGCCATGACTCTGTCAAAGGACAGTATGACCAGATTAAAAGCCTGTGCTGCAAAAAAAGTCAAGCAGAAAAACATGAATGCCAAGCAGTCATTGTAGGAGATATAGTGATGGTTGAAAAGAAAAATGTCAAGAACCTTTGGCATCAAAGCAGAGCTACTTAACAGGTCTGTAAATGCAAAGTTGAAAACTCCAATATGTTTTGGACCTCTCAACGTATGATCCAAAATTATGACAATTATCACTAGTGTGTTTCCCACCAATGAAAAAATGTAAATAAAACACAGAAGTACAAAGTAATACTTAATATTAGCTATGCCATTAAATGCACTTATTATGAAATATGCAGGTTTTACAAAGGTGGTGTTTTTCTGAACAGCTGAATTAAAAAATTCCATTCGAAGTATTTTTTGTAAATCTTGTACAAAAGTTAGTGTCCTGTATTTTTTTGTTTGAGCAAGCCTTGTTTAGTTAAGACTGGCTCCAAATGGAAGGAGAGCTCCTTTGTGTTCTGTCCTTTATAGCCACTTTCCATTCCCTGATGACCTCAAACAATATGGTCACAGCTTTGTGCAGACAATTTAACCAATAGGAATATTACATAATGGTTAATATTTTCTGACTGCCATACCAGAAAGTTTCTCAATACCCTGAATTTTATTGCAGATGCTGGTCAACCTTAGAGTGACAATACAACTCAAAATCATGTTGTTTTTGGATGAATTGAAAAATATGATTTACTAGAAAACTGTTGATTAATTAGCTGTGAAGAATGCTTTGTGAAAAATATGTACCCTACATCTACTCCTGATATTAATCTAAGTTTATCACATACTGGCTTTGCTGTCATGCCAAGCACATTCACATTGGGCACTGTTACCTTGTGTCAATAAGCTCAGTAATCAAAGCCTTATGAAGCAAATTTGGCTAATAGAATTCAGTAAATAATGGTAAACGCTAACATTTGTTAAAAGACTCACCAAAGGTAACATACTTTTTTACAAGACGGAAGACCATGGATGTATAGATTTTACAAGACAAACAGGTGGATAGATTTTAGTGATAATGTGAGTTTAAGGGAAAAAGAGACTGTAATTTTCTGATTGAGAATGAAATGCTGACATGTCGTTATGGTCCAGTTTCTTTTAGGTTTGCTGTTCTTTCTTTGGGAATATTGAGATTCAAATGTGCAGTTTGGAGAGCCTCTACGTTTTGTTACTTGTGTTTCTAGTTTTTGGTTCTTGTTTAATTGTGTCCCTTTTGTGTCCACTCTGTCTTAGTCTCACCTTTGTGCATCCTTCCCAGTATCTCCAGTGTGTAGTCAGTCATGTTTGTTTATAAATGTCAAGTTCAATCTCTTTCCCTCACTCTCGCTCTCTGTCTCTTGCTCTCTGCCCCTCGCTCTCTGTCTCTCTGTCTCTCTCTGTCTGCTTGGTCATGTCTCTGTCTGTTCTCTGTGTTCTGTCTCCCTGGTTGTCTATGCTTCCTCTCATTTCAATATGCCTGTAGTCCTGCTCTGTGTTTCTCCCCTTCAGTCTCCCTAGTTGGTCATGTCTCCATGTCCTTTTCTCCAGTTGTGTCCCTATGTATGGAATCTGGGTCTCTGTTTGTTTCCTGTCTTATTTTGATAGTCTCTCATCCTGAGTGCATTGTGTTCAGTTCTGGTTCCCCTGTTTTGTTAATCTGATTTAGTCCACTTGTGTTCCCTGGTGTGTTCCATCTCCCTTATTACCTCAAGTTTATACAGTATTTAAGCCTTTAGTTTACTTCTGTCATTGTGGCAGTCTCTGTCATGCTGCATGTCTTCTGTAATAGCCCCCCTTATTATGAGTTCACGTGTTTTCCAGTTTGTAGTTTCCCTTTAAATCTGGCAACAAAGGTGCTTTGAGTTCAGTTCTGCATTTAAGTCCTGCACATTTGTGTCCACACCTCTGCCTGCCTCATGTACGCTGCCTACGCCGAGAGCTTCATGTAATATAATAATACTCGATTAGACTAATGGCTAACTGATTATTTGAAAAAAGTATGTTATATTGTCAGTGTTGCTTTTTGAAAATTTGTTTCCTAAAACAAATCTAAAATATAGAGGTAAGGGAATCTCATGTGAGAAAAATATTTTTTTTAAAAAAACCTTAAATGTCTTATTACTAAGATGTCACAGCTAACTCATATTCTGGACCTTGAGTTTCCACCATACAAATGATTTTACACTACACTATTTTACATCTAATTCAATTCAGCAACAACAACAATGGTCACCGCGCTTTATATTGTAAGAAAAAGACCCTAAAATAATCCAGAGAACCTCAACAATATGGTGACCCCCTATGAGCAAGCACTTGGTGACTGTGGGAAGTAAAAACTCCCTTTTAACTGGAAGAAACCTTTGACAGAACCAGGCTCGGGGAGGGGGGCAGCCATCTGCAGCAACCAGTTAGGTGTTAGTGGAGGGAGACAGGACAAAAGACACACGGTTAAATGCAAAGTGCATATACAGTGGCTTGCAAAAGTATTCGGCCCCCTTGAACTTTTCCACATTTTGTCACATTACAGCCACAAACATGAATCAATTTTATTGGAATTCCACGTGAAAGACCAATACAAAGTGGTGTACACGTGAGAAGTGGAACGAAAATCATACATGATTCCAAACATTTTTTACAAATAAATAACTGAAAAGTGGGGTGTGCGTAATTATTCAGCCCCCTGAGTCAATACTTTGTAGAACCACCTTTTGCTGCATTACAGCTGCCAGTCTTTTAGGGTATGTCTCTACCGGCTTTGCACATCTACAGACTGAAATTCTTGCCCATTCTTCTTTGCAAAACAGCTCCAGCTCAGTCAGATTAGATGGACAGCGTTTGTGAAC